>PNEQ01121135.1:193316-216279 GCA_003012365.1 Medauroidea extradentata
TAAGGGGGGGGGGGGGGGGCGGAGGTCCTCCCCCGGAAAAATTTTGATTTTAAGTTGCAAAATTATGCACTTTGACGATTTTGAACGTTATTGTTGAACACACAACAGACACAAATGGGAACACCTACTGCATTTTCAATAGTTTGAATAAAAATTATAACATTTCTAATACAAGGTTGGGCTCTTGGGGGGGGGGGGGAGAATTTCCCCAATATACCCCCACCCCCTTGTAACCGCCACTGACACACACGCGCATACAAACACCTGCAGTCATAAAATTACTTAGCACAGGCTATATTTCAAATGCTCTGAACGCAGATCTGCAATATAATTTTGGTACTACCTATTGAGAGGCCGCAGTTGTAAAACAATCAACTCGTATTCGAAAGGACCAGCGTGCGATTACCCGGTCCGAAAACCAGATTTCTTTTTTTCCTCTGAACCGACGTTTTTAGAGCCGTAACCTCATCACTAGGGCCACGATTTTGTCGCGAAAAGATTTTTGCCCCACCTTGTTTAAGTGTCTCTCGTGCACATCGGCAACTCTGCTTCATGATTACTGGCAGCGTGTCTTTGTTCAGACACGTTGCGCATTTGACTGCACCAATCAGAATAAGATTATTGTGACTCCATACGTCTGTAATTTGCCGAGGCAAGTGAGAGTAACATCATCCAATCACAGACGATGTAGCGGAGCTGCATATGTGCACATGAAACATTGAAGCCAAATGTTGCAAAAATCTTTTCGCCATAAAATCGTGGCTCTACTCATTACCTACCTAACGGTTATTACTGTTTCTTTGTTTCTTTTTAACACCATACGGAAAAGAGGGGTGTTGTAAGTTTGACGTGTCTGTGTGTGCATCTGTGTACAGGTCATTCCGGATAAACTCAGCACTAAAAATTTAACCTTTGAAAAATATCACTAGTCGTTACTGCATATAAATCAACATTGACTATAGTCCCTTTCTGCTTGTAGGGTTGGTAGCGAAAATATGCAATATAGTTCCGTGTATTTTCCTATTTAAATACAACAATACTGAAACAAAATCAGTCGAAGTCGACATTATTGTTTTTTATGTAACAAATAAACTTTTTTTTATCAAACTGTATAGATTGCCACTGATTACACAATTTATCTAACACGCGCAAACATTAAGTGACGTGTCCAGAGAGGTTAGATATGTCCCGTCGTTAGACGTTACGCGCGGAAAGATACTAATAGGCTGAAAAAAGAACTTTAGCAGGTTTTTTTTAGTGTTCACTTTATCTTGAACCACCTTTACCTGTGTGTCTGTCTGTGGCATCTAAACGAATGAATCGATTTTGATGCGTTTTTTTATCTGACTTGATCGATGGTGTTCTTAGCTATGGCTCAAGGAAATATTTTTTTTTGTGAACGTGAGCAATTCTACAGGTCTGATTTATTTGAAATTTAGTATCCTGTGAGTCTGGGGTTTTTTAAATTTTTAATTCTGGTCTTAACTTGTATTCGCATACGGAAATAAACCTGCAATTGCAGATCTATAAATAAGAACAAATTTATTAATTTTATTTTACAAAGGAAAATATTGATCAAACCACGGGTTATTTACTTGTCCTACAAAATTCCACAGTAAATATGTAACTATTTATGTATACACGTATTTCTCATGGTCGGTATCGCGCAACTTTATATTCTTTTGAGTTTGGGGTAAAAAATAATATTTACCTTTTAGTACAGTATATGTTTGTTTAATCAATTCAATTTCTCTCTGTATTCTGCTTAATATATTGTAACTCGTTTTATGTGCCTCGACGACATGCATTTTAAGTTAAAAAGTTATTCTTTCTTAAAAATATTTGGTTGGATTACAGTTACGTTGCATTTTGTAAACAATTATATCCTTGATACAACAAAAACTTTCTGTTATTACATTTAACCGCAAGTAAAATTGTTTCACTTTCATTGAAAAATATTTTTGAAATCATAATCGGTATAGGCCTACCTACTATTCAGTGAAGTTTACAAATCTATTTAAAAACTACTGCAGAATTGTTATACTGACGTGACTGGTAAACTACATGATCCACAATTTTTAGGTCAACCTTTGAAAAAAAATTTTCTGTTGAAACCTTTTCAAAAATCACTTGCGAATTCGTTGACAGCTAGTCAGAAAAATATAGTTCTGAATGTCATAATCTTGTCATCTTGCTAGAAGCGGAAGTCTTCACTTAATGGAAACTTGGAGTCGAATTATTATTTTTAAGTAGACTCTAAAAACATTTTCTTTGCCCCAATAAACGTTTCGTCATGGGGATTTTTTTTATGCAAACCACAATTTTACTTCGCTACTAAGAAATTTTTGTTTAAAACAGACACGAATAGTAACAAAAACAGTGTTACTAATAAATTAGTTTGGTAGTTACCATAATGATAAAATCGTTTTTTAATAGAATTACCAATTTGAAAAAAATCTTACTTTTATTACTTACGTAATAACATTTCTCCAACTGTAAATATTTTAAAGAAGTGAGAGAGAGAGAGAGAGAGATTTTGGTCAACGCTCAACATCGAGGTCTTTAGCGCTGGTGAGGGATGACATGAGGTGAGTATGGAGCAGCGCCGGAATGAAATGGCGGGGGAAACGGGAGATCCCTGAGAAAACTCGCCGACCAACGGCATCGTTCGACGCGATTACTCCCACATGCGGAATTCCGGAGCCCGGCCCATCCGGGAATCGATCCCGGATCGCCTTGGTGGGAAGTGGTTGGTCTGAGCATGCGGCCCCCACGGCCTCTATTCAAAGAAGACTGCCAATGCCAAATAAATGTGATTCTAGGTATTCTTTACTGCGACGCAAGATTTATAAACTCCAGATAAACAACTCGAAATAGTTATTTTTCTTTTATGTTTAAGAATTGTGATTTTCGTGCATTACTGTAACGAAGAACGTCTTAAAGCGACTTAACTGGTGCAAATAGGGTCTACTCGTCTTTAAATTGTTGGAAATTTTTTTTTCCTTACGTGTGACGTAAAGAATTTATAAACATGTAGGCAACACTAAGCCTAGTGCTAGAGTACAAGTATGCATATGTATATAAGACTGTCCGGCATAAAAATATTTATGACTGTATTGTTGCCCTGTGTATTTTTATTTATATTTTTTGTTAATTTATTCTAATAACATCTTCTCATAGTGAAAATATTTTATCACATATGTTTTGCCTAATAGTACATTTTAGTCAATATGTTCCTCTTTTCTGTGCTTAAATTAAAAAAATTCACAAAGGTCATGCCGATTCCTCGCCCAGTTCCTGCCATTGAATGAAATTGTTAAGTCACCGTTGTTAGTGACCTCGATGTCAAGGAGACGTAAAGCCACTCGTCTTATCTTTCGTTATTCCAGGAATATCTTCCAGAAGATAAATTCTTTGTGACCACAGATCCGATCAAGAAATATTTCTAACGGTTTTCTTGGATTTTCCACGTCTGCTTTGACAAACAATTGTTTTCGTTGAATAAACTTTTCCAAACAAGCATAAAGTAGTAAACATTCTTTCTTGCCGCACCTTCAACTACGGTAAAATTGTGGGTAGTACTTTCATCCATGATTCGATTCTCCGTCAAGGAAAAAAAGGAAAAATTCACTTTTTTTTTCTCTCTCTGCTTCCGCTTGAGAGATTTATTTATTTTCCAGGCGCGACCGCCGCTCGCAGCGGCAGGGTGAAACGATGAGGGATGAAAAGTTGCCAGCAGGCGGGCACATGGGGCGCTCTCTGGGGGCAATTGTAGCCTCGCGGGCTGGGCTGGTGTCAGGGGCTGGTGTCAGGGGCTGCGACGGCTGCCCATGCACCCTCTTATAACTCTCCCACGCTCCCTGCCCTTCCCGTGTCACCCTTTGTCTTCTCTACACCGCAAAGCATGCTCTGCGTTTACAAATATAAATGTTCAAATTGCATATCCTATAATTTACGCAGAATGACAAGTCAAAGAGGAAATTTATTTTTCATTCTATACCTACCAAAATAAAAATAATCTATTCACCAAAAATACAAATCACAGTCATGGGGTACTGAATTAAATGTCATAAAGTAGTGCAGAAAAATTATTTTAAACTTTATTAACAATTGTCAAAATAAGGTACATTTTCGAAATTACCACAATTGTTTAGCCTTTCAAGAGTTAAATCGGCATTTTTGTTTGTCGTAAATTTATTTCCATGTGTAAGTGAACGTTCACTATATGGGGCTTCTTGGTTACGCGCAGAGTTTATATACGCAGAGTAGGGACTGGAAAATTTCGCGATTTCAATTACATGTAGGCTAGAATCAGTATTACTATGCACATTCAAGCCCCGTCAATTCGTTCATTGTCTGCTGTTCCACAGAGTAGCAGCTAGTGGACAAATGGTCGGGACTTGAGTATCTGAGTATGTATAGTACAACGGATTCTAGCCTACAAATTCGCGAAATTTTCCAGTCCCTAATGCAGAGGCTAGGCTCATTTGACTGCGCCAATCTGACCTGGGTTACTGCAACGCCACACGTCTGTGACCTGCAAGCAGAGGAACCTCGAGACACCGAGAGTTACAAACATCTCATCGTTGACGACGAAGCAAAGATGCGGGAGCGAACGTAAGACATTGGAACCAGGTGGTGGAAAAATATTTTCACGAAAACTTTCGGGGCCCTACCAGTGACTGCATATTGCAGTGTGAAAACAACACCACTGTACTGGTGTCGTTGTCAGTCATTAAGGGATCACTTTGATAGCGCTGTAAATAGGTTAGTGTCTAGAACTGTATTTTTAAGATCGTTGCCACACTGTAAGAAATTGTTTGGACGTGTACAAAACATGTGTATAGGAGTGTTGAAAACGTGAATTCGACAAAGAAATTTCCCATATATTTATGGTACGCATTCCATTAACGTATACAAAAAAGGAGCACGTATAGGAAAAAAATGCAAACTTTGTATGGGAATGATACGATTTTATATTAAAATAGTTCCCATTACACGTATGGGTTAATTACTTCCATTTCATGTATAGGAAATTAACCAAATTATTTTTTACTGTGCAAGACAGTTTTCGATAAGGAACTACAGGATGAAGGAAACTATGTGAACTCTACGTTTCGTCGCCTGAAAGGACATTATAGACGAGGACATACAACTCGACACAACGAAATGAATTTAGCGAGAGAAAACAACCTTGGTCTTTATTAAGGAACCATTTCAACAATCGTCTGGATCGATTTCGGGAAATAATGGAAAACCAGGAAGCCCGGAGCCTGAAGTCAAAACCGGGTTCTCTCAAACGCAAATCCAAAGTGTTGCCGTTGCGTCAACTCGCTCGGCCAGGCACTACAAGAAAATTGTCATAGATTTACTTAAATTAGTAAAAAAAAAAAAAAAAAAAATACTGTAAATTCTTATGAGAAAATATTGAAATTAACGATAGTGAAGAATTTGTTCAACGTGAAAGGAAATAATAAATCAATTTTCTGCGACGTTTTCCCAAAAAATTGTTGTACTTAAAATAAATGTTCCGGGAAGCTAGTTTAGTTGGCAAACACCAAGAGTATCTTTAGAAATATAAAATACTGTTATATATATTTATTAATTTATATATACAGGATGAGTCAGGACGGAGTGTGTTAATTTCGTGTGGTGATAGATAACAAAAAACCACGTGGAAATTGTGGTTTCAATTTGTCACTAAAGTGAAAATTGTGGGAGTAATGCTACCCTGAAAATATATCTTCGAATTACAAATTAATTAATATCTCTTGATGCAAAAAAATTGAAACTACATTTTCGAAATGTTTTTTTGTGATCTATCACCACACGAAATTAACACACGCCGTCCTGACTCACCTAGGTTTTCGTGGATATTGTTGATTTCGTTATTTAAGCTTTCGAGGTTAAGTCGTGACCACGGTCGTAGAAGAACAGGTCTGGACACTCGCCTATCTAACAATGTATTTTGCTTGACCCCCTTGTTGTCTGGCTGTAGTTCGTCAAGTTACCAAGAATGTCGAACTTTTTGGCGATGTAATCCAGGCGCTCGGACTCAAACTCCGTCCACTTTTTTCCATTGTTAAATTTATAAAGTAAACAAAGGTTGCTGGAGCTTTTTTTTAAAATTTGTGACCAAAGGAAGTATTTCATAAATTGATAAAAAAAATACTTTTTGATAAATTGTTAATCTTAGTGGGGAGGAAGTGGGCGGAGTTTGAGTCCGTCCGCCCTAACTGAAGAGCCAATAAAACACAATATTCTAGGTAACTTGGCGAGCTGCAGCCAAACAACCAGGGGGTCAAATTTCCAGGCGAGTGTCCAGACCTGTTCTTCTACGACCGTGGTCGTGACCTAATAGTAACGACGTTTCGCCTCATATTGCAGCAGCAACCTTTAGGGATGAACTTCAACAGTTAATGTTCAATACTGAAAACGCCTTGCTGTAATGCGAGGCTAAACGTCCCACTGTCAGCCACTACTACGCGGCTCAGCCTCGGAAACTTAGGCCGTGTCTCAATGAACTGTGTTGAGAGCAATAATCTTTCGCGTTAACACCAAGAGAGAGCTCTTGTTTGCTCTCCGGTGATCTCACGCTCTCCAATTGCTGAAATGATCTCCGGTATTTGTACGCTAACGATGCAAAGGTTACAAGTGCGTAAATGTTATTAGTATTAGTTATAAACATATTGTTGCGTGTTGGCCTGGCAGGAAGCATGTTGCATAATGCTAGGTGGACTGGCCGATGAGTCGACCACAGTTATGTCAGGGTTTACCCATGGGTGCTGCAATACTCCCGAGAGACGTCATCAAGATTCATTGATGACGCCTCTGCATACATGACTCTCGGTCGGTATGAATGATTAGGGACCGGAAAAATTCGCGTTTTCTTTTACTCATACGCTAAAATCGTGTCACTTTCGCAATTGGTTCTTGACTTATTTGACATCTCCTGGAAGTCTCTGAGCCAATAATAAAAACAAACCTTAATGTGCCCCATACCACTGTATCAATGAGCTGCTAATGAACAGCTCTTGTCTACTTCAGTAAACATATATTCTTGGAGGCTAACCTACAGGTCAATGAACCCGCAAATTTTCCCTGTCCCTGTGAATTATGTAATGTCTATGTTTAGACCCATGAAACTGGGTGATTCCCCGACTTGTATGCTATGTATAAATACTCCGGACGACCGATTCGAGGTGAGTTCGCTGTTGGTCCTGCAAGAAGAAGAGGCTATGCTTGTGGAGAGATACTGGTGAAGACATCTTGGTGATGCCGGAGTCTACTGTGAGGCTGCAGGCACATACCATCGGAGCAATATCGGATGAAACAAGAGGACTGCTGCTATGGGTCGACGAACATAAAGGGGGTGCGCGACGGGAGTCGAACCGAAGACCTCAAGAGTGAAGACAGTGGTGCACTCGGGTGCTGCGCAGAACATGGTGAGCCATCACCACTTCCAACTGTTAAGGTTGTACATTGTCACTATTTGAAAGACTGTAAATTGGATATATGACAGAACTTTTATTTGATTTGAAGTCTTTAATTAATTACTAGTAAATATTTTTGTTATTTAACTGTCAAAGTTAGTTAACGTTTCTGTGGTGCATTAGTAATAGTGTGCATAATAACAGTGTGTGAAAGCCATAGCTGGTTGCTGTTTTGTGTATTTTTGTAAGCTTTGTAATCTAAAAAATCAAGAATTTAATATAATTCATTTAATTTCTAATTATGATCTATCTATCGCAAAGAGCTCAGATAATTGCCCGGATGTAGTTTTGTGAACTTGTAGCAATGTTAAATATATTAGTGGGGGACAGGTGTCGTATTTCAAGCGGGAAATAGCTGTTTAGGCGATTATTTATTTTGTGTATTTAAACCCATATTATGACCGAAAATGTTAATTGAATTTCTCGCCATAGGTACCTGGTCATTCGGAAATAGTTATTTATACATAAATATTGAAGATTTTGTAATATATGACACACGTTTCTTCTTTAACCTCAAACAATAGTTGTAATCAAGACGGCATACACCAGAGAGTACGAAAGCTAGTATACAACTTCGTTCTTCTGTCTCTCGCTCCTTTGTACTCTCGGTGAATAATTGGTACAGGCACAGAGTGCTCTCTCTGACGTAGTTGTGACATATTTGAGAGAGCGGGAGCACGAAATAACAATCTTTGGGTGAATTGAGACACGGCCTTAGATAACAATACAAAATACTTGCATTTGAATGTATGTATATATATGTGTATATACACACACACACACAGGGTGAGTCAGGACGGAGTGTGTTAATTTTGTGTGCTGATAGATGACGAAAAAAACATGTCGAAAATGTGTTTTCAATTATTCCCTAAAGTGAAAATTATAGGACTAATGCTACCCTGAAAATATATTTTCGAATTATAAATTAATTAATATCTCAAATACTACTGAAAATTAAACGACGATACTCTGAGCACTGCATCAACAATGACTGCTCTTCATTCTCAGAAATTTAGTTTGTAATATCGCCGGACCTCATCGTTCAGATTGGGATCTATGTCTTGTTTTGGCTTGTAACTCTGGGACACGTCATCGTTATTCATGTTATACTACAGAACATTGGCCAGGTGAAAAGGTGTAATAAAAAATTCAGTCTTGTCGGAAGGGGCTACAGTGAACCATTTTCGAGAAAATAGCAAGTCAAATTTTTGCCATTTGAAATACAAAAGATGTATCGCCTGAAACATATGCAGGCATTGCGACTGTCTTGCAAGGCGGGTAACTAAACAAGTAGGCGTGTCGAAATGATGCGATTTCGATAGCTTTTAATCAAAGAATTGTAACTCAGATGGTGTAAAAGTAGGTTACATAGCACGGTAAAGTGGTTGCATTCTGTGTAGAGTTACAAGCCAAAACAAGACATTGTACCCAGCTTGAACGACGATGGCCGGCGATATTAACAAACTGAATTTTTGAGAAATAAGGAACAGTTAGTGTTGATACAGTGCTCAGAGTATCGTTTCAGGGTAGCATTACTCCCACTATATTCACTTTAGGAAATAATTGAAAACAGATTTTCAACCTGTTTTTTTTTTTTGTGATCTATCAGCACACAAAGTTAACACACTTCGTCCTGACTGATCCTGTATATATATATATATATATAATATCAATTAGTTACATCTTGCGTATGACAGATATTTTACTTATCATACTACTACTGTTCTGACCTGCATTATCATGCGTACAGGTTGAAATCCCGAGCAGTCCAAACATGATTATACGTTTCTTTGACGTAACATACATAAAATAATACCTGGGCGTGGAGCGCAAGAGAGTACTTTCTCCGTGCAGTGTTGCCACGTAAAATGCCGTCGTACATAATTTTGCCACTTGTATTATCTTCTTCAATTTAATTCAGTATTCGCGTTGTATGCTATGCTGTTGTTTCTGGACATCCTGTAAAAAATATATATATATATATATATATATATATATATATATATATATATATATATATATATATATATATATATCTGTGTGTGTGTGTGTTGTATGTGTGTGTGTCGATAACGTATGTGCTCTAATACAATTCATCCGATTGTGATGAAACTATGGTGAGTTTTGTGTGTGTGACCGTGAATGTTGCCGAAAAAAACACTTTTTTAAGGAGGGGGTGGTAGAACGGAGTACTCATAAAGTTTAATGGACATTGCAACGATTGCTAGGACAGTTAAGAGACTTTTAATTTCTTGCATATTTCAAAAAATAATTGTTCGAAGTGTTAAAAAAAAGTTCAACGGCTGGTTTCTAAAACGAATTAAAAGAATAAAAAATAATTGACAGTGTACGTGATCATTGTGCGCGGATGTTCGCGCCATTCCGGGAGATTTATCCGACACTCGGATCTCTGGCGTATGATGCATTAGCCCGCGCGGTGACCCGGGCCACGCGTGTGGATATATATATTTTCGGGGATTAACTGATTGTATCCGGACACAGAAGAGGAGATGGGTGGGACGATGGACGGGCAGGCGCCCATGTGTCTTCCTGACCAGATCCTGTTATACCTTCTAGGCGCATTCTAATCAACTACCACCACGTCAAATACAAGCTGCTGTAAAATGGTGTAACATAGCATTTTGTCCAGTGTTACAGATGTGTATAAATTTCAATTTATTTGTTAATTAACCTAGGTATTTACTGTTCTATGACCATAGTTACCACGTGTCAGGAAGAATATAAGTTTTAATCGTCTATTTATTGAATTATAGGGTATTGTGTTTTGGAACTTTAATTACTTTTACAGCTTTTGTATCTATTCTAGAAATATTTTGTTTTGTAACACGAATTACAACTTGATCTGATCATATAAGCGAACAAACCCGGTTAGCTACGAGGAAAGTACTGACTGGAATTGGTATTGCGACTTTAAAACAAGAGAAGTAGTTAGTTGAAGAACGATTAAGAAAAATTTTATGGAAAATAAGAACGTTCCCGTCCATGGTGCAGAACAGACGTGTAGTCAAGAAGACCCGAGGAATTCTTCGACGAGACGCTGAATGTTTACTACGCGTCGTCAGAAAGGTCTCATTTTGCTACTACGACTACTACCAGGAGAAATACATTTCAAATTATCCACGATGTCAACGCCGAAGAATGATATTCAAGGGAATTATAAAGAAGAGCCTGTGGTTCAGGCCATTCCATAATCCACTTCGTGTTCGTTGCTGTCCTGGGTCTCCGAGGTCTTCAGTTCGACGGGTCCACCATTCGATGAACGAGAGCTTCATCTGAGGGCGAAGAGGTCGCGATCGTCTTACAAGAACCAATAGTACGCGGTCGCCATCCAAGGACGAGAAGGATATGGTCGAATAAGTATTGAGGGATGATATAGAGGCAACTGTTCCGACCTACTACAACACATCCTTGGTAAGACCCACCCAAACTACGCCGTCATGTCAAGTTTAGTTCTTCGTCAAGAGCTGGAACAAAATCTAGTAAAGTTTCGATAAATGCCCGAAAAATTAGTTGATTATGCTGAACAGCTTTATAATTCTTCTTATATCTCAACGGGTGTAATGTACTTCAAAATGAACTAAAACCTAAGATCGACCCCGTGATTTCTTAACCGGAGTTAGCAAAGAATTTAAAGAAGTTTATAAGCTGTTCCGGGAACAAACAGGATTTTGGAAACGTCTAGAACTCAGAAAATTACGTAGAACCGGGTTTGCAAGTTAAGTGATTGTCAGGTTCGTACCCGTATTGATCACCTTGGTCACGGTAAAAACACATAATCTGAAATTCCATACACTATCATAATTTCTGCTTATTTTATTATCTAGTAACCTGACTTGTCTGTAAAAGTCATTATATTTCCTATTGTGTAAATTCTGTTTAAATATATTTTCTTATGACTTCTACAGGCATTTCGTTTCCATTTGGTCAGTAGCTCTAGCAATAGAAATAGTGGTTGGTTTTCGAATTTGTGTCATCCTTTAATAAAGTGAAAGAAAAGTTTCACAGAGAAAATATATGTCACAATTGCAGGTCAATGTTTTGTAGGAGAAGGCTCTACGTCTATAAGAACAAAAATATAGGTCTGAAAATTGTTATGTTATTAAAAATTTCATAGATAAAGATGATGGTATGTCGCGAAAATGTTTTGTGTCAACATACCCTTGAAAATGCTGTAGTTTCTTGCAACAAGAATGATTCTGTGATATACGTCTGACACAACGCAGCTGTCTGCAGACCAATAACAGGTACCAAATATTACAATAGCGGGATTCTTATTGGTTCAGTCAAATAGGGTAACAGCTTCAAGTACAAGCTAAAGCCAGTAATCTTCTGGTAAGCTGAACGTTTGTTGAAACCCAGCAATAGTCAAGTTTTTCCGCGGTAAACCGTTATCTCTTCATAGAACTTTATATGAGAAGAGGATTATTACTATGCTATGTGTTTAATGGGGGCTATGTTATTAAGTACGTGAGTTATTTTATGTCATGACTTATAATTAATGCAACACATCTAATTTAATAGTGGAGGGAGTGCTGCTTCATCAATTTTGTCAGTGGTCATTATAATTTCAGTTATTCTTTAGGCACTCAAATATTAGGTCGACAGTCTCGCCTTAACTACATTGCTGAGACCGATGTGAAGACACTGTTATATGGCGAACGTATGAAGACTTATTGGTGCATCTTGGTGGATCCTGGCTTTAAGGGCCTACTTTCACACAACATGTTTTTGTGGATGCGACGATTGTTCAGCCAATATATTAACATGCAGGCTTACAACATCCTGTACAAGCATTGAACTGTATTACCTACAGGTTCTGCCAGTCTCCATAGAGTAGTTGGTTAGGCGCACGTCTACGGTGCGAGAGGTCCTGGGTTCGAATCCCGGCTCGGGTTTGGATGTTGTGTTGTCTCTTCATCTTATTTAACCCTCATCGGCTCTTAAGACCTCGTTCTTAAAGGGCCGTAAAACCATCACACCTCACCTACAGGTTGAAATGTAGTTGGACTCAACGTTCCGTTACAGCAAGGTCATTTCGGACATACAAGAAACGGGAGGAATTGGCCATTGTGTTTAGTTAATAATCATCCTGGCAGTCTCCTGGAAATATTTTGGAGAACAAAAATCAAAGAGACCTCAGCGAGAATCGAACCCGAGTCCAATGTCCTATCACACCACGCCACGTGCCTCTGCACCGACAGGTAGGGAAATTCGCGGGTTCGCGTGACTACATCATGGGATTCAAACACCTGTATGTTTGTGTTTCTTCCGGAGTTGGGTCTCATCCTTGGAAATTGTGAGCCAATAATAAGCATGCGATGTTGAGGAGACCAATTACAGGGAACTTAACTCTCAGCTCACTGTCGCAAAAGTCAGTGTCAAAATTAGAGTGACGTTAAGGGCCCTGGCTGCATACGCCCATCTTTTTACGTTTCAAATCTTGTAAGTAGAGCCACGATTTTGTCGCGAAAAGATTTATGCAACATTTTGTTTCAATCCCTTATGTGCAAATCGGCAACTCAGCTTTATGGTTACTGGCAGCGTGTCTTTGTTCAGGCACGTCTCCTAATTGACTGCACCAATCAGAATAGGGTTATTGTGACACCATAGGTCTGTGACTTGCCAGCAGAACCACAAGATAAGTGAGAGCTAAAACATACAATCATTGAACGTGAAGCAGAGTTGCAGGTATGCACTTAAGACATTCAAACCGAATGGTGCAAACATATTTTCACCACAAAATTGTGGCTCTACTTAAAAGTATTTTCGTAGAATAAATTATTTTATACTGTTTAGTCCGTTTAATAAATGTGGTATAATATTTTTTTTTATATTTAAATAGTTATTATTTTGGTTAAAATATGAACGACTAATTGTACCAAGAATATTTGGAGAAGACATGACGGTACGAGTTAAGACCGTGGTCAGTAGAGCAACAATGTTCTATTATTGATCGCCCGAACTTGGTCCAACGAGCATACAAGAGCAAAGATACACCTAAACGTTTAGGAGAAACATTCGCTGTCATCTTGGGTTATTAAATGTTTTGTTCATTTTACCATGGTAGTGTGTAAGATATGACATAACTAACAGTTAAAGAGTTTAACATTAATAACGTTATCTAGAAATTTGCGTTTGTAGAATTGCAGAAATTAAATTTAAATATAATACCATTTCTGCAAACTCACAAGCTAAATTTCAGAAAGGGATCCATTTATGTTAAAATGATAATGATAAATCGAAAAAAGTTATAACCGAATTTCTATAAATTCATGATGGCTGATGATTTTTCCACATTTGAACGGAGTACCTATATCATTCGGTTTTGTCGAAGCAAGTTAAACTGTGTTCTACATTCCTGATGTATCAGAAAACTACCTAAAACACAATTTTTTACTTTCTCATTTTAGTAGGCAAAGCGATGCACATCGCCTAGCTGCTTTTGCTTATTTACTTAAGGATCGAGTACTGCATTTTCTGGACGGATGTACTGAATGCAGCACTATTTTAAAGGAACCTCACACGTTTTGCAAAATATAAATCACAATCACGTCTCTGAAATGCTGCAATGAACAGCTTCAAACGCGAATCCATCAAGATACGCAGTGTTCACTCAAGCAGCTGTAATTATTAGGAAATATGCAAGAGAATTTGGCGTTGCCACCATTAGAATTCTTAAATAAATATTAAAAAGTATTTCCTAGTTTCCCAAAAGAAAGGCAACGTAGTTCTATAGCTACGTAAATTATGGGTAGAGACCTGGCAATTTTGCGTTTTCTCTTGGACACATGCTAGAATTCCAAAGTTTGCGTCACTTTCCCAATTGACCTTTGACTTATTTGATCACTCCTGGAAGTCACTGAACCAATAATGGAAAAGTAACTAATACAGACATATATAACTTTAACAGCAAGCATGTAATGAGCAGATGTCTGCTTCAGTTCACATATATTCTTGCAAGCTAGCCTACAGCTCAGTGAACCCGCGAATTATTAATTCACTGTTTTTTTCATTCTAAATTAATTTAAATATTTAAATTAATAGGGCATAGAGGAGGTTACCCGAAAGCAGAGCATCAAACCCCAACAGCAGACTTCTGATTGGGCACTGAAACCTGACGTATGGCATTAAGGTCGTGCTGCTATGTTTCTATAGTTTTCGCGATAATACTTTTTTAACCCTAAACAACAACCGACATATTTTTTTTTTTTAAATTGTTTCCATCGTTTTTTTTAAGACAGTAAATACTATGGTTTTAGTTATTTATGTAACCAACGAAATTTTTTGTTTATTAACTTACTAATCGAAATCGTATAATATATTGTATTGAAAAAATAAGCTCTTGCAGAAAATCCATTAAAAAAAACTCCGCAACAGATTTCTGTAATATTTTATTATAAGCTTAAAAAAGTAGTATCGCAAAACAGTAGAAACACGGAGCATGGCGTTGATTGAAGTGATGGAGTGCGAATATTGGCAGAAGCTGGCGTACCCCGTAAAAACCACCCGACAGTGACAATTACCGCCACGGTTCCTACAATCGGGGACTATCCCCTTCGGTTATCGCATCAGTATCGTCATGTACGGAGGCGAGCGCTCTAGCCATTGAGCCAAGCACGGCCTCACAGCATTTATTTATTACAGTTGTTGACAGATCGCAGAAGCCAAACTTTTGGTGTTCTTCGGCCAAGATTAGTTTGCAATATTCTAGATGTGAAGGTCAGACAGGACAGACGCCATCACTGTCTGTTCCCCTTTGACGGCGCAGATTACGTGGACGGCCATGTTTATTGCGATACGCATGCGCAGTGGGCGAGCGCTCAGCTACACGTCTCGTCACAGTGTCACCAACTTCCTCAGTTCAGTCACACCGCACTGGTCACAGCCGCTGCAGGAATAACGAGGCAAGTATAACAAAGTCTCTCAGATTTAAGAGGAAGACATAGTCGCCATCTTGAATTTTCGTATTTTGTGTCACACGTTTATCTTTTGAACACATTTATTGAACTTTAACTTAACTGCCGATTGCAATACACACTGATATAATATTAGACGTCATAAATCGTTGTTTGCCGTTCTGTTCTTACGGATCTAATTGAAGTTAGAAATTTCTTATTACTTAGTTAATTGCAAGGTATATATGTAAGAACAGTAACGGCAAACGTATATACATAAATGTCTAAAATTCTAGCAATGTGTTTTTTATTCGACAGTCAGGTTCAGGTTGCATAATGTTACCCGAAAGAAAAGTTAAGACAAAAAATACAAAAATTCAAGATGGGGACGACGTCTCCCTCGTAAGGTCAAGCTAGGCAGGGTTTTTTTTCCTATTGGTGAAAAAAACTTGAAACTTTGCTAAGGTTATGCTATGAATAAATTCAATATTAAGAGCTTGCATAAGAAGCACAATTCTATGTTTGCGTTTTACCAAAAACTTATTTGCTTGGAATTTGGTTTATTTTCATTACAATATTCGTAAAAATTTGGGTGCAAAAATCTAATAAAAATATTACGTTTATAGCCACCTAAATTTAGGTCCATGTTATCACACATTTGTGAGAAAACAATGCCGGGATTATTCGGTGTGAAAATTATGTTGCTTCAAAAAAAATTTTCGACAGCAATGCAAAACTACCGGTCGTGGCCTAAATACGTGCTACTCATAAATATTTTCAAATCACTTCAAACCCAAGTTCGGAATATCTAGGAACCGCGAGTTTTCACGAAAAAATAAAAAATTAATTGTGAGCACCACTTTATTTCAACGTTCTGAATGCACGTCTTCAGTTCTACTTGATGGTTATTAGTAGAGGTGTGAAAAATTCGCGTATTCTTTCAGGCACAAGCTATCATTCCAGCAAATGTAAGTTCGTGCTACTTTCATAATTGGCCGTTGACTTATTTGACACCACCTTGAAGTCGATGAACCAATAATAACAATGTAACTAAATGCGGGTCCATTTCACTGTGTCAGCGAGCAGCTAATAATCAGTTGTTGTCTGCTTGAATACACATATATTCTTGGAGTCTAGCCTACAAGTCACTGAACCCGGGAATTTTTTCCGTCTCTAGTTATTAGTAGAGGTATGTCAATTTCGCGGATTCATCTGGCAGTAGCCTAGATTGCTCAGTCCTGTACACGCTCTGGATACAATCGATTATTCATTGGCTTACAACATTACAAGCGATAGCTCTACGAATCATTTCCTTATTTACTACTGGCTTGCAGTAGTCAAATGCGTTTCGTGACAGCCGCCAGCTAATCACACACGTGATTATGAAGTATATATTTTTGGCGTTCAACCTGACCTGGAATGTATTTGCGAAATTGACGTACCTCAAGTTATTAGCCTGTGTATTTGCACGTAGTTGTCTTTCATATGACTGTGCCAATCAGAACAAGGTAAACTACTACGCGACAGGTCTGTTATTTGTCTGTACAACCCCAAGAAGCTAGGAGTTAAAGCACCCAATCACTAGAGCTAGAAATATTTCGCGAGTTCAACGACCAACATGCCAGAATCCATTATCCTGTGTATACCGAAGTCCTACCATTAGTCCATTACCTGCTACTCATTCAGACAGCAGACAATGAACGAATAGACGGGGCTTGAGTATGCATAAAATATTCGATTCTAGCATGCAGGTTATTGAACTAGCGAAATTTTCCTAGCCCTACCAATCACTGACCACGAAGCAGAGCTGCAGATGTGCATATAATACACTGAAACAAACAGAACAGTTTGTTGTTGTACATACGCCATGGCGGGTGAATGTTGTCCTCTGGAAGCCTACTATTTTTTCCGCATGTGTTGTGTCATGCCAATGTTCACATCCATTAGCGTGTCTCGTTACTAGGGTTGTCGTCGTCGTTCATATATTTGGTACCGTTTTCACACAACCCATTTGTAGAGACACGCAAAATTCGCGTTATTTTTTCTGACTGCTGACTAGACTCCGAGTGACTATAGGCTGGTTCGACGTCTCCGCTAGCCGATATTTTCGTGACTTGCCGCGGAGAATGCTTACACGTAAATGACATCACACAAAAGTTCGTGGACAATTGAATAGCAGATTATGCTCTGTTATGTATAGGAAAGTGAAGTTTAGTCTGCTACCAAATGATAGCGCGAATATTGCATGTCTCTACCCATTTGTGTTGTATTTTCTTCTTTTTATGTTTTTGTGTCGTCTTTATCCAGTCAACTATATTCCACTAGGGAATTAATTTTGTTTTGTTCTGAACTTGTTTTTGTCTTTGTGTCGCCTTCTGGGCTTTGACTACATTCCTTTGAGGAATTATCTGTATGTTTTGTGTCTGTTGACTACAGCTTACTGGCTTTTCTTCCTTGGGTTTTTGTTTTATTGTGGGTTTTTATGCATTACTGCAGCATTCGCCCGCAATGGCACATGACCGAAAGAAAACTCTACTGTCAAACTAAAATATTATCCTACCACAATACATTTCTGCTCACTTATTCAAACATCTTGGCTTTAAAATTCTTGGAGTGTTTTGTCTCATTCTCCAAGTTGGGCAATTTCCCACTGAAATGTCTTTCAGTTTATAATATTTCCTACCACAACTACTGAACTTTTAAATTAAAACATTGCGTATGAAGTGTTTGCGTTTAAATTGGCATTGGAGTTTAGCTAAAAGATCGTGGCATAAAATTACAATCAATGAGTTTACTATGTTCCGTTTTTAGTAACAATGCATCATAGCACAATATTGACATAAATGTTTCTAAATATATCACATCGTTATTCATTCTGTGCCTGAATACTAGCTGCTTTGCCCATAGTAAAGACATTTTCTATTAATGTTGAAAATTATTTAACAAGCAATTAAGTGGTATCCACGCGCGTTCAAAAGCATTACGTTATCTAAACACCATCACACAATTTTTTAAAGTTCAAATCGTGAACTTAGACTCCGTACAATGCTTGAGGAAAAGATCATTTGATTCTTTTAAGTTCGAGAATCAAGGTCACAGTTTGAACTGCACTTCTGATAATGCGGAAAAAAAAGGAGTAATTTCATAATCCAGTTAAAAATAATACGAACCGTGAAGAGCTTTTATCTTCCCGTGAGATGTGATAGCTAAATAAATCGCTTTGTGCACGATATTTGTACCGTAAAGTCTCGATGAAAAATTTAGAAAGCCATGTTTTTAAGTTTATGACGCATTTATTTCTTGAGGTCTGAATTAGTTTAACGGATCGCATTTGTTCAAATCTGAACATTTCCTACTGCGCCATACAAATGGAAGGTATAGTTTGTAGGTAGGAGAGGTAACAAGGTCATTACTCTCACTCCGAACATTTCACCGAGATAGCTTGAGAGCGCTGATAATCTCTCTCGATAAGTAATTTGAAGTTATATCTAAAACTGATTCCGTAACACAGCCTGACGTCTCAAACAGAGATAAAAAAAACATGGCAACGAGGCCGAATACAAACACACTAAAGTAACCAGTAATAACACCCAGCAGGCATTTCTTACATTTTTATCCTTGTTATCAATTATTAATTCTTGCACTGAGTTAAGGGCGCTGCCTACCTTGAAGCCACGGCGGGAGCATGTTAAATGATTTTACTCCTGGCTCAGTAACGGCTGAAGTTACATATATGCCACCCCTGACTTTTTCGTTCGTCTCGGTGCCGCGTAGATTGCTATGGATCGTTTTGGCAGTTTTTTTCAATACCCTGAAAATTGTGGCCAATAAAAAGCATTTTTACACATAAAAAACACGCGAAAATTGTTATTCACAATTTATTTTCTGCAATTTTATTAACGTAGCAATATTTTCCTTTTCTGAGCGCAGAAAATGGTTTTCGTCCTGAAGCAATATCACAAAAGGTGACCGAGTGCCACTGAAAATAATTTAACATGTCAAACCCTAGTCTTTCTCCACCAGGGCACCGAGGTAGGCAGCGCCCTTAATATTATGAACTGAACCGTCTAGACATTCGCTCGCAATGGCTTATGCCTGCGGAAAGAATATTTCGCGAGGTCAATGACCTACAGGTTATAATCCACTGTCCAATGGAAACTCCAGACCAGGCAATTCGTACATTAACTGCTACTCACTGGAGCAGCAGAGAATGAATGAACGGGCGAGGACTGAGTAAGCATAGGATAGTGACTTGTAACATGCAGATCTTTTAACTGGTGAAATTTTCCTTTCCGTACTAATATTCAATAAAAAATAGTTCCAATTTACAATTTCATTACTTTAAGCACCTTATATATTTACAACCTAGTGTTAAAATAATCTAACTCAATAACATATTATCAAAAGTTTGCCCGTTTGGGTATGTCGTGTTGTAAAGAAATACACAACGTTCAGAAATAGACAAGGTCATAAGATTGTATACTTTGTTTCATATAATTTGGATAAATTTTACAGCAACTCATGAGCAATAAATTTTTAGTATTTTGTGATTTGTTGCACAATACAATACATTTTGACGTGACAACGTCTTATAATTCGATAGAGCCGGCTGCACGCACGAAAAAACATGACTCATGCGGCGTTGCCTCGCTCTGAGGCGTTCCATTTAAGGCTTCAAGTGCAAGCGAGAGCGCGGAACGAGCGACAAAGAAGTACAATCGGCCTTTGCGTTCGGCATATGGCACTATAAAGAGTGGGTATAATCGTCCGCCATTTTGGGTCTTTCGGAGCTAGCGCAAGCCGGTGCGTGCTCGCGCGCCCCAAAAACCTGACAAACTAAACTCATCATAAATCTAAAACTATTCAGTCAAATGTACTCAAAATTTTTATATTGCATTTAAGAACTATTCTGCCAATGATAATGTAGATCAAGTTTATTTTCTGCTACTATCATGTTATTAAAACATTTTTTTAACAATGCCATGTTGACAATTGACAGGAAAATGCAGAGTAAATTATAGTAAGCGAGAAACTTTTTTGTTATACGAGATAGATGGGGGGTATCAGCGAAGAAAACAAAAAGGATAGTATAAATTACATTTCTGTGCCCCTCAAGACGATTTCCGCGAATCGCTGTTGTTTTGGCGGCAGGTAGAAGACAGAATATTTCGTGCGCGAGGCATGGTCTCGCTCAGCGACGTGAACACAACTTCACTCTTAGTTTATATACACAACATTTACTATGTAAATGTCCGTTATATATATATAATATTTATTTATTTATTGCTAAGTTTCTAGTTTGTAATGTTACTTTTACTATATACTTAATTAGATAACGTAGAACAAAAAATACTATTTTTACAAGCGCTCTTCTTGTGTATAAGCCTAATAGTTTACAGGATTCGTTGCAGTTCCATTTAAAACTTTATATATATATATATATATATATATATATATGTAATAAACTAAATAATATTGTAGACTCAATCGCAACACATATGTAACTGAAAATAAGTTTTTTGATATAATTCAGTTATAGTTGCATTTCCAAAAATTTCCGTCTCTATTTTTCAGATCTAAAACAACATGCCACAGTAGAACAAAAATATTCGTAAAGGTATATGCTTTATATTTTCACATAACATATTTGCTCAATTGGCAGGATAACAGTGAATACAGTGACATGATTTACAAACTAATGCTTCTATTTGGCTCTAGATATGAAGGTTTGAATTTAAATAGAAATATAATTCATGAAATACTTTTATATTTTTTAATTGTTTCTTTAAACATAAAATCTTATATAGCAGTTTGAGATGAATTTTTTGTAACGTAAGATGAAAATGTTAAAAATAAGTAGCCAACGAACAGTAATAAACCGCAAGACACCGGAAAAAAGATTGAATCCAACAAATGTAGTTTAGTTCACAAAGACTAATTCGACAAATTATATTTTAAAAACAGTTATTCATTTACATACTTATATTTAACTAATGCTGTGTACCAAACATTTTACTTTTTTTATAGTTTAATTTGGTCACTCGCGATGTAAGCTAAAATTACACATTATTTTGTAATATCACAAAAATAAATATTGAATACATTTAAAATCATGGTTTGCACAATTTTTTTATTCTTCACTCATATGTAGAACATTTTGTAATTATTTTATTATATTTATAAATCAATAACCTAAAATAGAGCATCAAACCGAATAACTTTTTTTACAGTGGAAGAGAGACTAAAATTAATTTAATTTTAAAAATACATACAATTTTTACAACATGCAGTTATTTGTTTAACACAGTCTCATCACTTAAAGAATATTGTTTATGAAATTGGAACTAAGACTTAGTTTTCTTTTTTTTTTTTCGCAGAAGCGGTGCGATGCATATTGCATTTTATTTACAATTTTGTTTGAGTCCACTACAGCATAGAACCTCAATTATATCCCAAATGAATAAATAACAAAAAAAAAAAAATTAACCGACACCTAGATTATAACTTCCATCCTTTACATTACCAAGTTCGTCCCTTAAAGAGCTACCTGTGATCTGCCGCAACTGTCACATGAATTTTTAAGACAGTAAACAGCAATCGTATAATAAACTACACTTATCTGTTTACCGTTATATAAGTACAAAGTATATGTTTCATGTAGTCAAGAAATTACTGTGTTTCGAACAATATTGTTTCATGGACATAACCTTATTCGAAAACACATATTTTGATCACTTATTGTTAGGGAAAGGAATAATTCGCGAGTTCAGTGAACGGCGTGTTATAATCCACTGTCCTATGCATACTCGAGCCGTCTATTAGTTCATTGTGTGTTGTTACAGTGAGTAGCAGCTAGTGGATAAATGGTCGGGGCTTGTGTATAAACAGGGAAATGGATTCCTACACGCATGTCGTTGAACTCGCGAAATATTCCTTTTCCTACTTATTGTTACGAACTTTTTACATTATTTTTATGTAAAGATCTTTACGAACGTTAACTTTTATTTTTAATTATTGCCTCTGAAGCGCCAGTTCATAGTAAAACACATGCCACAAATTTCTGGGAGAAGATACGTTTTGCCGAATTATCACAATGAATGAGGAACCTCTGCAGGGATGTCGTGATTCTGGCGTTGTGTGGTGTACAAAGGAACTTTTTATTGAGCGTTTAAGTTAGTGTTACATTTTACATCTCGTTCTTAGGGGAACGAAAATGACTTAGTGTTAATGAGATCTTTATATTTTCATGGTTTGTATTACTAACAAGGTTCCTTGTAAATCTTAATAGGCTTTGTATGTAACCTTTTTCTCACAAGTATTTAGTTGATAACGGAAATTCCTACATTATGGATATCCATAGTGATAACGTAGGTATAGAATAGAAATTACTATTCCCGCATTAACTGTATTGGGCGATAACTGCGTTATTTACATACATACAGTAAAAAGGAAAGAACTTCTAAATACAAATTTATATCCAACATGTTTACAGAGAGTATTTAAGTATAGATGTAAGATACCGTGTGTTATATTTACGAGGTACACTATAGTAAA
>PNEQ01121136.1:0-53082 GCA_003012365.1 Medauroidea extradentata
TTTTGGCAGTAAACCGACGATATATCATCTCACTAATCTCAGGTTTGGGACACCAAATACGTTTCCGCGAAACCTTTACCCTTTAAAACTTTGTAATGTCAATAAAGTTAAAGTGAATATTTTGAAAATATATAATTGAGGGCACCGTCACAAATGGTTGTGTACAGGGTAAACAGATGTTTCTCATTCGATTAACCTCTTACCTTAGGTGTCTGTAATTACCCCACAACGTCAAATAGGCAGGGCTATAAATAAGGCCCAGGAATAGTCGCTGTTAGTGGCAGGGACAAACTTAAGACTGCTTTTCGCGTGGACAGCTATAGCCACTTATCCTGCTGCAGAATTAGTTCAACTAGTCGCTTGGACATTCTAACACTTGATGACTGAAGTACCAATCTTGTGTGCAAAGAGGTTTTTAAATTAAAGTAAATATTATAAGTTACGAATAGTACTCGCGAGCAAAGCCGCGGGGGACTGCTAGTATTCCATAACACAAATATATTACTTACTGAACTATAGTGTGTGTTAGTTCACTTCAGCCATTATGTGTCAGTGAACGGTATATGCCGTCAACACTTTCAAATATTTTTGCATTCTCAGCACTGACAGACAAACACGCAGCTGTCTCTATATGTTGCACTACTTTCCCTCATTCGCTGCCAACTTACCTTGGAGTAAACCACTATATGATTTTGTTGCTTTACGTGCAGTAAACGGACAGTGATATTTTTCGATAGTTCCATTCTAAAGTGCTCACATTAATCTGAATGAACTATACGATCAATAGTCCATTATGGAGACAGAGATATTATATATGTATATATGTAATGTCACTTCCATCCCCGATTTCCTTTTTGGGCGTCCCCAACGTATATTGTAAATAGACATGTGTCGCTTTTACATTTACTAAATAGTTTGTGCGATGCTCTGGTTCAGCCAATATACAGTGCCTGGTCACTGGAGGAAGGTGTGAACGGGCGAAGCTCCAATCCTACAACAGAACCTGTGCCCAGCGCAGTTCCAGCTCACAGCTATTCGTTGTTCTGCAGGTTGTCTAGGTGCCAGGCTCCCGCTTGCACACAGCCGATTATTGCCGAAGTGGACTTTGATTATTTCAGTGGCCCAATTTTTGTGTCCATGACTTTACATTTTAAACTGTTTCAGCACTTCTAATTTTTATACTATACATACTGTTGACATTTTGACATATTTTGTCTTATAATTTTTTAGCTTTTTGCATTGTTTAATACATACTTATTTGGTATCTTAATACCAAGGTTAATTATGTTACAGATAAAATCAAGTGAAACTACAGGAGCATGTGCCAGACAGGTGTACTCACCACGTTTATGGTATTTTGAATAATACATGACTTTCCTGGAAGAAAAAGAATCAGTCAAGCGTGGTCTAGAGACAATCGAAGATGACGAAGATGAAGACATTGTAGGTACAATTATTCTGATACTATTCTCATTATACCATCCTGAAACGGCACTTGCTCCTCATTGTTGAAATAATGTGTGAATATTTTTCGCACAACCCTTCCACCGTCGTACCCTTGTCGATTGTCAAACCATCCCAACGATAGCAATGTATTTGTTTCTCGCCATACTCCAGGACTAAACTGAATATTGTCAGTATCTTCTTGATCAATAACAGATAGCGTAATGTAATGTTTATTTCCTTTAGATAGAAAATCGTGCAAAGCACAACATGCTAAGACGATAGTGTCAACGTTCACAACACGTACTGAAATAGGTAGCCGAAACACTCGGAATTTGGACGATAGTATTCCGAAGGAATTCTCCACAACCCTTCGGGCTCTAGAGAGTCTGTAGTTGAAAATGCTTTCTTCGCGAGTTACTTTTGTCAATGGTTAAGGCTTCATGAAATGACTGTTTAGGCCGAAGCACTGTCGCCAAGAAAGACAAACGGAACATAGGAATTTGTGCCTGGCAGCAGAGAAGGTGGAGGCAAACTGAGATGGTTATTAATAAGTTTTCTATAAAATTTAGTATTCTGGAGAACTGTCGCGTTAGAAACACATCCGTTGGTACCAACGTGAACATACATAAATTCATAGTTAGCATTTACAATGGCGAAAATAATAATACTAAAAAATGTTTTTTATAATTAAAGTATAATGATCCACTATCCATTGGCTTTTGAATGGCAACGTGTTTGCCATCAACGGCTCCAACAGCGTTATTGAAATTTCATTTATGTTCAAACTGTGCCGCTACTGCTTCCCACTCTTGCTCCGTTGATGGCAACTGAAACATTAAGTATGAATTTTCCTACTTTCCAGGAAAACTATGCTAGACAGGAAGTAACAAGAAAGGCTGATGTGGAACAATTGCTTACACCTGCACCAAGCAAAAGAAGACGTTTAACATTAATGGAATAGAAAAAAACAGGAATTAATCGCCTCTGCACAATCTTTGATCTCTAGGAAGGAGGAAGACTGGGAGGTTATTGCTAGGTCATAGAGGGTTCAGATGCGGCAGTTAAAAGAAAATCAACAACACATAGCCCAAAAGCTTATTTCAGACATAATTTACTATGAAAAAAAAAAAGATTAATAGATGATTCCAGCATTTCTTTATCTCATTTTCCGCACCCCACCTTCATTAATCCTTACCCGCCAATGTACCCCAATATGTATAGAATCAATCTGCATCCAAACACTTCTCCAAACCTCCACTCAGTTTCCGATACTTTGTTAACTTCTACTACACCATCGAACCCAGTGCCATCTTCTACACTACTTCACCCACCTTCACGTTTTCCACCGATTACAGAAACATTACCTCAACCTGTTTCAACAACAACTCCACAACAGCTTGACCTAATGCTAACTCACTAGCCAAGTCAGTTTTTTTCTTCAGTAGCCTCGCCTCTTAATTATGAGTGTTTTGCAGCACATAGCAAGTGATTGAATATTCTAAATATGTTTTTGTAAAGAATATAAACATTAATAAATGTTGTGATTTTTCCTTACCTTTATTAATTTTTTTAGACTTGTATAGATAGCTGCGCACGTTTCTGGGATTACAGACGACAGAAGCTGCGGTGAAATCGCAACACTAAACTTCATGCCTTTATACGATCTCCCTGTGGCAAGGTAACGGAGGGTTACAATCAGCCTTTCTTCGGCGCTCACGGATTCCCTTAAGATAGTATTTTTCTTTTCTATGAATGGATTTACCATGAGAAGTAATTCGGCTAAACACTCTTCATTCATTCGTAAATAATTACGAAACTCATCTGATTCCAGTTTTTTGATTAAGTTGACATGGCTGAATCTTTTACGTTGGCGGTACAAATTCTTTACCCAACATCTTCTCTTCTTTCGAATTTTCTTTTCACTTGTGATAACCAAAACACTTAAAGCTAATCCAATCGTTTGGGGTTTTGACAGATACGAAGGCATATTAAAGCACTAAATTACCCGCACTACAGGCTTAAACACCAACAACTGGGGTCATTCAGGCAAGTCAATCTGACGGTGTGTAGCCTCTGTCGAACGTCAGGCGGTCTGCCAGTTTTGTCTGGTCTAGTAATGTGTACCAGGCTTAAAAATGACAGATGCGAATGGCATTCTTGACAGTTGACAATGTAGTGTAACAAAATAAAGGTGTGTGATATGGTTGTATGTATTATACAGGTTAGGTAGCATGCTGTACACGTGGAGAAGTGAACCTTGTGGCAAATGAGAGACCACAGAGCTAGACAGCGATGTGATGTGCATGCACGCTCTTCCACGCGGCCACGTGGAGTCCACGTGCGTCCCTGCGCAGCGCCGCCTGCTGCCACGTGTCCGGCACTTTTTTCCGGTCAAAAAGGGTAGTTTCCCCACTTGATCACCTCCCGCACCCCCTCTTTACATACCCCAGCCGTAGCCTATCACTGATCGAACGGATCGGGTCGAAGCGCTTCCCTCCCCACGCGCGGCCGAGGCGCCGTGCCGCCATTGGTGGGAACAGTGCGCCGAACCGAACGCTATTGGCGATCGCCGATTTGATGAAAAAGTGGATAAAAAACTGCCGCCCGCTCCGTCCTTGTCTGACGCCCGTGTTTTTTTCTTCTTTTCGCCCTGCGCGCCGGTTTTTTCTCCCTCTCTCGGCGCGGCGTTCGATTTCTCCGCACGCTGACGTTCTCCCGGCGCCCCGGCGTCAGCACCGCCCCTTTTAGCCTCCAATAAATTAAAATTTGCCCCTTCGGCCCCCTTCTCAGACCATTTATTTTTGTTTTGATCGCGTATATAAATCGTCTTGTTGCGTAAAATTGTTTTCTGCCACCACCCCCTCCCCTGCTTTCTTAACAACTCCTTCAATTCTCTAACCGTCTTTCCCTCATCCCCTCGGAAACAAAGTAGCTTCTGGAGAAATTGAAAAGATTCGCAGCGGGGTCAAAAACATTCCTCGGAAGAGAAGGAATAGGCGACTAACTCGCTCGCAAAAATTATAATTCTGTTGTGATGATGTGTGTTCTGCAGCAGAAGTCCTGGTGCTTAGCTAGAGCGAACAAGCAAAAATTACAGTAATATGCAAACAATAGTTCTCTCAACATTCTGTAATAAGACGAATTTAGCTTATACTTTAATCAAAACAATAAAGTGTAAGAATCGTTACGTTACCCACGAAACAAACTTGAATCCTCGTTGTCTTCTATAAAACTCATCAATGCTAGGATGTTAACACAACTCATGAATTCTCAGTGACTGCAGTTTTCACTGACTTATTACTATATCAGTGTTCAACCATTTTGTGAACATTAAAATCATCTCGATCTTTTTCTTACATATTTTATATAGGCCTATGTTGTCAAAGTTCAATAGTGTTAAATATTTGAATGCATGATTGACAACAAAGTATTATTTAAATGAATGGCGTACTGCAAATTTCCACTTCATGTTTTATGGTGGTAAGTATCACTATGTCGTAAACCGACTAAAAAAGAAAAATTCAAAATACTGGACTAGTAACGAGTAATAAAGTTGGAACGTGCTCGTGTAGGTGAACCTACTTCTCTTGTAAGGCCGCCACAGCCTATGTTTACCTACTGACGGATCATGTTAAGGCACCCGCCTACTGGCCGTGTGCTTGTGTGAGTGAGGCATGGCGCCAAGGGTGATTTTGACCGGCTCATATAGCGCAGTATCGCCTCTACTGCAAGACACTGAAACGTCGTGCAGTGGTATTGTAGATCACTCGCCTGGCTGACACTTCCAGTGGCGACCCCATCTTTATTGATGGAATGTCTTAGGCCTAAGCAAAGCCCACGGCATGTTTCTCGAGCTGTTTCATACGAACCACGTGAGTAGTTTTTTTAGATGCAACATGTTCAAAAGCTGTTTTCAACTATTTTGAGGGGCTCCGAAAT
This sequence comes from Medauroidea extradentata, assembly GCA_003012365.1. Lineage (NCBI taxonomy): Eukaryota > Metazoa > Arthropoda > Insecta > Phasmatodea > Phasmatidae > Medauroidea > Medauroidea extradentata. The sequence goes on from PNEQ01121136.1 coordinate 5,386, forward strand.
TTTTTACCTAGTTGACGTGATGTTTTGAAACTACCTTTCCGTCAGCTTTTGAAGTGTATTTTCCTTTCGTGCATTGACACAGTAGATACGTGTAGATTCTATTCGTAAAAAAAACCTTCTTACGAACACACTGCAACGCTTTTCAAGTATCTTATAGGTGGCACAGTTAATAAAATTATTTTTTGCTGCGGGTTTGTAAGCAAATTGCTTAGTTATTTTGACAGGTAAATATTACATCTTACTTTATTTGTATTTATACGTAAATGTTCTAATACGTTAGCGTTTCAAAATCCGGTTGCTACAGCACACATGCGTACACACACAAAGCTAGGAAATCCTTGCACTCGATGACGCTTGTCCGAAAAACTGGCACGTCAGACTAACAGCTTTTGTTCCATTTAGCCTTTCTACTTGACATTTCGTCTTTTTCGCGACCATTCGCTAGGTGAATCTTAGGTCATGCCCCGCGATGTTGAACAAGTGTCGCGAGGCCTAGTTGTCTGCTAGTGACGTTAGAGAACACGTACTATTTCATGTATCGACTATTTTGATCAAAGCAACAGAAATATTGTAATCAGCAGTGATATTTATAACTGACAGAGAGTAAACACTTTTATTTAACTATAACTGTTCAGTTGTGTTATTTTTTAATAATGTAATGTAATAATTAATTTCAGACTGGATCGTAGTAATTCCTAATCATTTGCCAGTAGCCTGTTCTTGAATTAAATAAAGATGCTAAATTTCTGTATATTTATTTACATAAGCAATTTTTATTTCCATATTTTCATGACGAGAGCTCTTAGGCGTTCAATTCACAACGTGTTATTTTGTGCACTTTTTGACCTGGGTCATTTTGACCTCGAGCCCTAGCGAATACCGAGGAGCAAAAAGAGAGGTCGAATGGAACAAATCTGCGTTATCTACAGCGTGCGTCTCGTCTTGTACAGAAGATTTAGCAAGCCGTATGCCAAGATTTGGCGAGTACGTATTTATTCGAAACCTGCTTAGGAACAACATTCAATAACTTTACGCCTGTGTATGCTCATTCCAGACCCTCTATAGTAATAGTTTTATCTTTTTTCGGCGCACTACTTTGCTGGTAGGAAAATGTAGGAGCAGGTGATTTAAAACGATATTGACGTGTACAATACATCCGTATCATTAATACTGTGACATGAAATGATATGATAACCAGTGAATGTCCCATAGTGGTAAGTTATCGACGAGAAGACAGAGCGTTAATTTAGTGACTTGGGCCTAGACGCTAGTGTGAGGTGTTACACCCTTGTGCTGAGATTGCCTAAGCCTTGAATTTGAAAAAATACGTACACACAAGCGGACATCTTAATGGTGTTCAAGACACGTAAAATTATTTTTTTTATTATTTTCATTACATAGTGCTCGTTTTGTAGTCGGTACTTGTGACTAGAGTTTTCGATTTAGAAACAATTTTAGCACTCGTAGTTTTCTCATAAGGGTGCGTCAGTGTTAAAATTTCAAGTTGCACTGCCATGTAAATAGTGAAAACCGATTGACTTATTCGAATGAAATAATTCGCACTGAAATAATATGGCATGGGTTATGTAAACTAACATTTATAAATTCACACCCAATGTAATATTTTGCATCTTAAAAAATATCGCATAGTTATAGGAAACACGTTGCAAATTCAACCATGTTTTTTAAATACAGAAGTTTCTCAGTGTGCTTCTAATCTTTGGTTACGTCGTCCATGGTATATTATTTCACTGTGAATTGTTTCATTTAAGATTGTCAACTGGTTTTCACAGTATACATGACAGCGAAAGATGTAAATTTTTATTTTTCCGCATAGTTATGAGAAATTTACGCCAGCTAATTTTTTTCGTAAGATGAAATAATTGTACTCAAAATTATCGTCATTAAAACTATTACTGTTTTGTAAAAATATAAAAATGTTATATTAAACACGCTTGAACACAAGGGCAGACACCTTTCTGGTGTTTTTTCTCTTCTAATGGTCAGATTATAGAGGGCTACAAGGGCGATTCTGACAAATATATCAAGTGCGTTATCTACGAGATGATTTCATTAGAAGCAAGCTCTGAGGAAATGGTCAAAGCATACTTCCTTTGTAGTATCGTTTTGATAAAAATAATTACATTTTATACATGGCAGTCTTTTTGACGATCTTAGAGTGCCTTGATATAGTGTTTATATCATGCGTGCTGTTTTTTATGATCCTTTCGACCAGCATTTAGTAGTTTCGAAAAAAAAAAAATATTTCGAAGCCACTGCAACGCAGTTTAGCGTCTAATAGGTGACCTTATTAAGATAAAAGAAAACACTGTCATTGCGAAATTCACAATGAATAGTAATAAAATATGTCCATCTTATTCACATTCAGGCATACTCAGGGCCGTACCTATAGACCTCTTTCGAATGACAACCAACTGCTCACCAATGCTTTCTATATGGGGATAATAATATGAACGTAGTCACAGATGTTTACCACTAATTTCAAGATGAATTTCTTCATAATCTGTACAGCCTACTGAAGTGCCGCCAACCGAATATCAGATACATGTTCGTTGATGCAATAAAAACCTGGAGAAGCCCAGTGTTTTCGCCATCCAGTTATGTAGAATATTGGTCTCACATATAAAGTTTTTGTACTCCTAAAGTCAATCAAATGGGCAAATTAAGTTTAATGGTCCAATCAAATCTAAAACCGTTCAGTTCTAAGATCGAGAGACAGACAAACTCTGCTGTAGACTAAGTCGACCTGACTCCGACAGAATTCTACTGCAACAGCTTCCTCTAACATTTTAAAAAACCTGTGCACAAAACTAACAATATTGTTGATTTAATCTTCAAGGAATTCAATTCACACAACTTTTCTTGCGTTGCAGAGCTTACTTTATAATTTGCCTTCTTTTGGCTTTGTATGTTTTTTAAGAGTGCTTCCTACTCCACACACACATATCTCTATATGCCGTGGTGCAAAATTTTGTATTAACATTTTTAGAAACTGAAACGTGACGGTTTTCCTAATTAGGGACTTTAGATACTATATAATTATTCAATATGTTAATACTTGTACTTAAAGGAGCAGTAGGCCTATGCAGAGTTCACCAAGAAAGAGCCAGTATAGTATTTAAATGAATGAATAACACAAAAGAATCCTGCAGTTCTTGACATTCGAATATTTATTATCTCTCCAGCCGCATTTAATAAATGTATACCATACATTTTATTTATTTAGTTAATTTAACCTGGAGTGGTACATAAACAAATACTCACCACTTTGGAGCACATATGATACCTAAACGATTTATAAGTCAACATAGACAAATTTACACCTGTGATCGTTGGAAATAAATATGCCAACTTTGTGAGTACGTGTATAGCCGGAGAGATACGTTTGCGAAAAAAACTATTTGTGACGCCAAGATATTGTAAATTTTATGACGGACGAAATAAAGCAAAAGAAAATATAGAGGAAAAATATTTGCCGGCAAAGTTGACAAAACTGTTAATCATTGTATAGTTTTCTTTCTATATCACCTTCCGGAAACTGATATATTAATCAATGTTTCAAAGGTAATTTTACGTGTCACGGACTCTTTAAACACTTGGAATCGTGTAATTAATTATTGTTTGCTCGTTTTTGTCACATTAGAGTGGATGTCTACGTCCACTGCGTTATTAGCTGCTCAGTAAAAACTCTTTCGCTGCCACAACAATAGCTTTGTTTAAATATAAGTCTCTGCAAAGTTACGCTGCCGCAAAGAAAATAAATCAATGTTACAGTAGTCGTAACAAAAATGGTGTTATTGTCAAGGTAATTTATTTGAAATCTTCAAGGTAGAGTATTTTAAATACAAGCATTATGTTTAAAAAAATTGGTATATTTACTACAAAAGGCACTCGTATTTTTTGCAAAGAAAACTGTTTAAGACAAAATATGACAAGAAACGTTAGTTCTCCACGATTGCTTTGATGTAAGGTAAGACTTTTGTTACCGTTTGAGCTAACTTATCTTTGCTGCAAAATGACTTTGATGTGAAGCATATTTAAAGGAAGCTTTGTTGTGGCAAAGATAGTGTTTTAAGTGTGTTGTTACTGTAGTCAACATGGTGGCCTCATGAGACCACGATCCATGTTGTGGCGCTGCAAACTCACAGTTTCCTAATGTATCGTTCTGTCGTACGTGTGTGCGTATGAATGAAACGCATAGGCGTGAGGAAGTGTAGAGCACAAAGATGTGGTAACATGGCTCTTATTTGCAGGACTGCCACATGGAAGCCACACTCTAGGCGACTGTGTCAGCGTGGTGTTAGTACTAAGAAAGCTACGTGCGTACAAGGGCACACAACTGTCGCAACTAGCCAGCATGTAGAGTCGCAGGTCCACTTGTCCGCTACAACAAATCACGAGTCGAATATCGGCAGAAGACAAGTTTTCACAACACTCTTCTTCATTAACCAACAAAGCCAAATTTCTCACATCCGGACACATCTCCCACATCCGTTTTAAGTACAGACACACATTTATGTGGTGTGCGAATGTCACAGAAGCGCGTTGTTGATATGACCCTGCTCGCCAATAAAGGCTATGATGATGTGTTACGTTCATCCCTGGTTCGCCCTAACAGTGCTTCGACGCTTCCTTGTACCTCGAGAATGCAGAATACAATATAAAGTGAAACATGACTGCGGAACGAAGACCATAAATATAATCAGGATAGTTTGCCGCACGACAAAAGGCGCTTATTAAAATTCACGGGTGTGGGTAAAATTTTGAAATTCAACCCATGTGAAATTTGCCCGTGTTCGAAATTTCCAGTGGTCTCTCGATCAGCTACTAAATCTAATATTATTTATAATTTATATATATATATATATATATATATATATATATATATATATATATATACACACACATATATATAATTATTACGTGTAAAGAATGTCCTACGGACGTAATATCGAACAAAATATTTATCACGTAGAAAATATGTAGGTTTTTATATTCCCATTATTTAAAACCTGGAACTACATTACAAGCGTTTATAAAGTCCTGGTAACGTGACAGATATAACCTACCCTACCCAAGCGAGTGAATTTTCGTAAGCGCCTAAAATTGAAAACCATTTTGATAGATAGATATCAAAGACTTAGCACCTGAAGTTCGGTTAGGCCAGCTTTAAAGATTGTGCGCTTTTAGAAGACTAGTTGCAGTAATTTTTTTTGTGTTGGTGTTGTGATGCAACGAACGGTTCATGAGCGGTAGTGTGGCCAGTGGTGGACTCGCAGCAGCACTCGTATGTTTAGACAGCGAGTACACGGCTTCGTTTATAAATGGCCAAGCTATGCAGCGACCTTCAAAGAGGTTATCAAGATAAGAAGAGGATCCCCTCTCAAAGGATGTTGGCCGCCGACATTCAGGAAATAGGACAGGCATCGTTGGCCAAGTGTCAGATCTAAGACTTTGTACTCGGCGGCACGAAAGCACTGCAACAATTTCGAGAGCTGAACGTCTTGTCACAAATTCCTTTTCGTTTTAGGCGACAACTTTAAGGGCGCCGCCTACCCGCGCGTGAGAGGCTCAAAAGTGACGGAGCAGTAAGGTCGACCTTGAAGCGCGCATCAAATGCCGCGACGCCTCAGCGAGCCAAGCGCTGAACTAGCGTGCAAGCTTCCCGCCGAACGGTTTTTACTGTGGGACGTTAAGCGGTGGCCATATAGTTTTATTGGTGGAAAGTTTGCAACTAAGTTCAGTGCAGGTCGCAATCTGAGTTTCAGATACGTCTGGTTAGTATATTTTTAAATACGGAAGTCTGAAAAGGCTGTTTTTAGCTATGTTGGAGGGCTTGGAAATAGTGTTTTCAATAAGCGTGGCGTCTTAACAGTGAGGTTCCGACCTTGTCTGAAGTTTCTTTTCTTTTCGTACGTTGGCACAATGTGCGCACGTGGAATATTTTCGTAGAAAAAACCTGTTTACGAACACGCTGCAACGCATTTGAAGCGTGGGGTAGGCGGCCACTTTAAGGGCTTGTTCCCGAGTTTTTTTCAGACTGGTGCCAATAACTCAAATATTTTTTAACCAAAAGTTTTCAAAAAATTTGAGTCAGTGTGCAATCACACGATGCACAATACTGTGGACGCGTTTTTTTTAAATAATGTACCATTCGCCAGCAAAAAAATAATTTCCTTAATTTTTGCTTATTTTCACGACGAAAAACGTGGGACTTTAGGTAATGAAACCTAAAAAAAACCGTTCAGTATAATTCAGCTACAAATTATAACATATATGTGTCAAAACTGTGCAGCGAAATTTTTATATGAGTATTAGGTAGCAATAAAAAAATATTTTCGAAATCACTGCCAAACTCCGTAACAAGGCCTTAAGGCTGCCGTCTGATGAAGGGCGTGCTTGTGTGTGTGTGAGGCATAAATCAACGAGGTGCTATACGAGCGACGCCGGCTGGCACTTGTACTGTGATAACGCCTCTACGGCCAAAGTCGTAAACGCGCGCGCAGTGTTTCCGCCGTAACGTTTTCACTGTAGGACTCTGAGCGCTGACCCTATAATTTTATTGAACGTGTCACTGTAGCAAAGTCCATTTTACTAACAGACCTCAATTTCAAACAAATCCGTTATACATATGTTGAGAAAGAACCGCGTGAATTAGCATATTTTAGCCAAGTTTGAGGCCGTAAAAATAATGCTTCCAATGTGCGTGGTGTCTCGAAAGTCACATTTACAAGTAGCGTGAAGTGTGTTTTCATTTCGTAGATTAGCATTGTGGACGCGCGGTTACTAGTCTCTGAGAAAAAACGTAACTCCGAACGCACTGCACGCAGTTCAAGCGCCAGCCAAGCGGCCGCCTTAAGAGATTGTTCTCGGCAGAATGAACACTTCCGACGGTCTTCCCAAATGATGCTACACTCTAATAAAACATTTCATTGCGGCAGAATACCTTCCAATCATTCATTTGAGTAACAAAATAAGTTAATTATCTACCAACGAAATATGGTGTTTCTCAAATGAACTCATAATTCAGTGCATTGCTACGCTGGTAAGTGACACTTAATGTGGTTAAATAATACGTGTAACTTATTTATCTCCGTACTAAATTTTACTACCCACAATTCATTTTGGTAGAACATAAATTTATGCTGGTTCGCAAATAAATGATTCATTTAAGTTTGTAAGAAATTAGTTTTTACTGACCACGTGCAATTTTTCCATTTATTGGTGAACCGAAAATTAAAAATATAGCTGGACATTAAGAAGTGGCCATGAACAGTACAACACCGTGTACTACCTCGCGCTAGTCATACGCCACGTGTTATCTGGCCTAGTATAGTATACACCTGTGATATAATGCTCAGTTCGTAAACCACAACGCGATAACATTTTCATGCAGCGAACATTAGTCTTATGAATAATTCCTTACCAATACTTACCATCATCTTGACTACAAAATTTAAAACTATAACCTTTTTTTAAATAAACATTGGTTAAGACAACAACACAAAATTAGGTTTTTACTGTACTAATGTTCTCTTAAAAATACAAAGCATATTAATATCACGGAACTATATTATCTTTTAAGCAATAATAATTATGTTTATATATACTTATAGATTTTGTTGACTTTTTATCCGCCATAGTAACTAACAACCAATAAGAAAGTCTACGATATATATTTTATGTCGCCTGTATTGATATTTGTTCCATTGCGTAACTACGTAAGTACGCTGTAGAGCAACTCAGCATACACAACTACAACATATTTTAACACATCATATGTAGCATACCCAATTGTATTACTACATTAAATAAAATAAATGTTTTTACCATTACCAAATATTTTGTTATTTTCAAGGCTGTGCTGTACTTGACACCGATCGGTTATAACTAGTGATAACTCTATAACTAAAAAAAAGAGCTAAAATTGTTTGCCACGGCAAAGTGGCATGAACATAATTATACTTGTTTTCAACATATATTTTCATTAACAATTTCAATGATTTGTCCAAGTTAACGCAGTTTAACTTAAGTAGGTTACATAATCATTGAACAGACGTAAGTAACTTAAAGACGACTATTCTGAGTTAAGAATGAGCTCATATATTCGAAACGGAAAGAAAAATGTACGACACCAAAGTCGTGTAAATAATGAAATGTTATCATTTCGTACGGAACAAATTATCGTCACTTTTCACGGATTTACTCTTAAGCGCGAAAAAGGAGCTGTGGAAAATGCATGAGGAGAAATTTTCTCTTTACGCACATAAGAAATGGTGTCTTTCCCCGGCGTAGTGCTTTGTATATATAGGAGAAGAAAAACACTAGAAAATGGTGTATAATATAAGATTTGGACCGGGTGAGGGGAAAACAAAATGAGAGAAGAAAGGAATAGTGAAATGTAATTTAAGAGGTGACAAAACATCCCTATTGTCAGAACGGGCATCAAGGCGACAAAAGCTTCCATATTTGTTAGCCTTGTGAAAAAAAATGTGTCGAGTCAGTGAGAAGAAACACGGGATGGGTACGTGTCTACAGTGCACGGCTGCTTTCAACGGAACAAGAAATTTACAAATATATTTCAAATAGAAATTCCGCTTTCGCAGTTACATGAAACGGAATATTTATAACACCTCTTCACTTTGTGTTTCAAAATGAAATTACGGTTCGCACACCCTTGTGCGTTTTACCTCGGATATTTCAATATAACCCGCCGTTGAGGAAAAAACATACAACTTCAAATTAAAATCTTTTCGAAATATTTTCCGTGAACCTAGAGACTAAGGGCGTTAATGGGCACATTAATGCAAACGTGACGAATGTTAAATATTTTTAAAATATAATCTCTCTCGTCATTGTTTTCAAGCTAATTCAAAAATTGTGTTCGCTTTTCCTCCGTTTAGTTTTATATATAAACATACATACATACATACATACATACATACATACATACATACATACATACATACATACATACATACGTACATACATACATACATTCATACATACATTCATACATACATTCACACACATACACACATGCACACATACACACATGCACACATACACACATGCACACATACACACATGCACACATACACACATACATACATGCTGTATATACAAACCCACGCACACATTGTTTAACATGTTACTGTCTACATTTAAGTTTTTGATAGTTTAATGAGTGTATACTTAGTAACCGTGTTCTATTGAATTAAAATAAAGTGTATAAGAATATTGAGACCAACCTTTTTTCATTTGTTACCAACATTTATTTCTTTATAGGGAGAATTAATGTTGAGTACGTGAAATATCTGTTACGTAAATTGAAGCTATGTGCTAATGTTATGTGATAAACACAAACATATTTTGTTTTAATGATGCAACTATTTCTAAGCTAATACGAAGCATTTTAGTACAACACACTTATGTAAATAGTGTAATTAAAAGTAATTTATCCATGATGCTGTTTTGTTAGTAAGGGATAAATCTTGTTTTGCAACTAATGGATGGTTATAAAAGCAAGTTCCCTGGTATTAAACTGAGTTATTACACGTGTATGAATTGGTATATTTGGGTTTAGTCCTGAGCAGCCAATTAGAGTTTTAATCTTATCGATCATTTATAATACGGCTTTCATTAAAAGCATTGCTCTAACTGGCAGACATAATAGAGTGAAGAAGTGTGAAGGTGTACTACGTGGGATATAAATATGGTAATATTATTTGTCGTACACATATTTAGTTTTAAGTAACTACGTGATTAAAATGTCTGAGCCATGTTCTCACTGAGAATTTAAAAAATTTATAAATTTCTTATTTCAAATATACTCTAATAGGCATACTATCGAGATTCGTTTATTTAGCATTCACAACAGTTCTTTGACAGTATTTGTTAAGTAGCAGAAAGAGTTTTCTAGCAACGCTACTTTCGGTGATTTTATTAAGCAATAAATTTTCCTGTAGTTACAAGCTATGTGTTTTATCGCGAAGTAAGTTTTACAGTTTTAATATTCGCTAATAATAAATGCTATTTCACTCAAATATTACTAAAAAAGGGTATATTTATATGAAACATATTATTCATGAAGATAAGTAAATTTAATTATTTCTAGGTAAGTATAAAGTAAGGTCCCCTAGTTAAAAATATTAAACATGACTTTCTTTTGACTAAGGAACACTCCACACTGCACGACACTTGAATGAAATCCAAGTTGTTACGAGACCTGAGTTAATTTATTGAAGTTTTCTTACAATGATTCCATATTTAGTTGGTTAGCTAACGTGCAAATAAACACGTGTATTCAACGTTTTCTGGCTATCTCCGGCAGAGTGGTGGCAAATCAGTCCCCCTTATATACACCGTAAAAAATTGTTCGTACTTTCAAAAAAATATTTGGAAACCCACTTGCTAAAGAAATTCCTTGTAAAACTACAAATATTGTCTTTCTAAATAAAATACAAAGCATATGTTCGTAAAATTACAAAGGATAGCCTCATAGCAGTGTTTCCAACAAGGAAAAAATTAAATGTTAAATGCTCGTTATATTTTAATAGTGACACTTAACTTATGTATTAAATACATTTTCAATAAGTGCGCATTACATAAATTTATCTTGAAAATTAAAAAAAAAGGAAGGAGACAACTGGATTCGAACTCACGGCCCCGCGCACAGGTAGCACGCATATTTCCCCTAGGCCCTTTCAAAGACAATACAGTAATTTTTATTTATTTGTATATATTCAATGAACAGTAATTTTAGTGGTTGTCTTAATTTTTATATTTATTTAAAGCATGCACTGATTATGAAAATTCACTTTACTCCAGGCGCTACATAATATGAATTTGAATGATTATGTAATTTTCGTGAAACTGCGACTTTGGAGTCCTTGTAACTTTATAAAGAAATTATTTTACAAAATAAAGTTTTGTGCATTTACATATATATTTGAAACTACAAAGAAATGCCCTGTCATTTTTACAAAAAATTCAGGGCAGGAACTGTCGGTATCAGTACAAGGAACTCCTTTGTAGTATTACAAACTTTAACTGTGTAACTATACAAACAAATGATTTTATAAAGAAAATCTTTGTAAATTTTACAAATTTTTTAGAGTGTATTAATTTAAAATAAAGTGCCAGGTAACACTTGAATTTATTTTAAAGTGTTGCTGCTATATTTCACAAGGGATTGTTCAATAATTTTCTTTTCATCTTAGAAAATTAAAATTTGTAATCCAGTTTGGGTTACGAATGGAGGATTCGTTTTCGTTTATCTATAAAATGCTACGAAATACACTTGAACAGCTTATTTCAGAAAGTAACCCGAGTGAGTTTCGCATAGTTCTGAGAAAAACACAAAAAAAACATTCTACGAAGTGTAAGTAACTACTATACGTTGACCTTGAAATATATTGTTAACACGAACATAATGCATTTATTGTAGATGTCAAACCACTGGCCGAGGTCGCTTTCTACTATAAATCTGATTTTAAAACATACAGACATTGTGTTGCAAGAGTATATTATGGTTTAATGGCTAAAACTAAACATATTTCAATAGTCTAATTACAAAACGGTATGCGTAATGTATTATTAATTTACGACTTGCACGTATAGAACTGTTCTACATTATAAAATATTTCATCTCTGACTTGACTGTCATACAGTGCGGTCCACAATTTTTCACAAACTGGCAGTTGCATTACTTCGTCGTAGAAGTCTTGGAACTCGCATGACACGTGTCGTAATACGTTTCGTATGTCCTTCATCTTGAATTTCTTGATGGCCACATGTCCCAATGGATATGCAGGAATGTTGCAAATGTACGCTCCTAGGTTCTGAACCTTGTACAGAAGGAAAGTAGAATAGTGATAACCCTTATTGTCACCAGAACTCAGTGTGTGTGGATGAATTCTGATGTCACGATGACGCCTTTTTTGTCGGAATTGTATTCAAAATAGTGATGTTTCGAGATGCTGAAGTGTTTCCTCTCTGTACGAAAGTCCTGCGGTCTCCACTGATGACATAGACTTTTGTAGAGCATTGGCCACCATGCACCATAGTTCATAATGTGTTCACTTTCTACGAGGTTAGTTGTTTAGAGAACTGTCCATAACAATAATTAATTCACAAAGCTGGTTTGATTGTATAGATCTTGCTGGAGAGTTTTATTTGGTGTTTGATTACATTAAACGTCCTGTCACATGGAAGAAACGAGTTTCCCCTCAGGAGGAAGAAGTGTTTCACTGTTTTGAATCTCCCACTGTCCGTTAAAGCTAGCAATACCCTGGAGAAAGTGTGATTTTTGTTTTGACCAGGGCAATTATCGCAGAATAAGTGAAGTTCCGTCACTGTATTAGGAACATATGTATTAACGTAGTCAGTTAGGAATGAGGCAATTTCATTTGCCACCTTTTTTGCAACGCCTTCAAGGTAAACATAAAACTGTGTATGGTCCATTATCAAGTCTCATTCATTTCTTGCGTTTATATCTAGAATCCACCGTAAAAGCTGACACGATCACAACACTCAGATAAACTAGCCTTCCATGCTCTTTCACACAAACTAAATGTCAACAAAACAAAATGGAAACTAAAATAAGTAGGAACAGTGTTACCAACATAAAAATTGATATTTTGTTGGAAATTTCAGTGTGACCACGTTTATTGTAGAAAAGTACCCATATCATTGACTAAGGTACTTTTCTGAAATACATACAGTTTCAGAATCTTCGATTAGTGAATATACGTGACACAGGGTTCCTTTCTGCTGTAAAAGGGTTGTCTTTAATTGAAACATCTGTCACTAAATCAAAACCTCTAAAAAGTGACTTGGGTCCCCTTCTGAAAAAAGATTTTCACTTGTATCTCTAACTGGAATTCGTATTGAGGAAAAGCAAACTACCAAATTTTTAGTTAACTCATAATTTCATTTTTTAACCTCAAAATATTTTGTTTGCTTTCTGTATTTTAAAGAGAATGGTAGATAGTAGTGTATCCGGGTGTGTTTCTAATATTTAATAGGTAAATTTACGATACTAATTGATACTGTTATGTTCGTAATATAACACTACAAACAATTTAGAGGTTTTCCTCGTATCAGAAATTCTACTATCATACAGGCTGTATTAAATAACTGTTGTGCAAGTGTGACAGTGAATGCTAAGAAAGTGGTACAGAAAAAAGTTAAGCAGACATCGAACCTGTGACCTGAAGAACAAAGTAATGTGTGTGCGCAAGTGGCTGCTGACATTCTATTAGGACTTGAGGTTTTTATCTGTTATGGCGAAAGTTAAAGATCAAGAAAAGGCAGGAGGGGGTGTTAGGTTCTCTTTCTACATAAACTTAATAGAAATTTTCATTACGAAAATTTTTGTTAAAAAACACTACTAACGAGGACTCAACCGGAAAAGTTATTTCAAGTTTTACATATAACTTTATATTTTTAGTAAATTTAACGTCCTATTTCTATATGCTTGAATTTGATACCTTACGAAAGCTAGGGGCAACTTTTCTATCCTCATAATTCATAATATATTGAAGATAAATTGGAAATACGATGGTGGTGAGGTTTTTTACTAGGCATATCAGCCTCACTGCTCATAGAGACCTACCGACCGTCACTGATAAGATAAGCTAATGGAACAACGTAATGAACGCCATAATGTATGCATATGACCGGTAATTTCTGCTGAAGATTTATATGTATATAACTTTACTCACTAAAGTAGGAAAACTTTCCAAAATAAATATTTGGGCTGTACGACCATATATAAGGTTATGGGGTAACATTATACCACAATTTTTTGTTTAAAATAACTGTTAGCATCCTCTTAAAGGGATTAAACTTTCACAGTACACAGCAGTCATGAACGATGTTACTTTACTGTAAATAGTGTTTTAGAATTGGTATTTAAAAATAAATTATTGTGATGGTGCAAAGTTACCCATAGGGTGCAAAGTAACCTCACTTTACGGTACTTTAAACTTTACATTGTTTTGAACATGTAAGGTATATAGGAGAGATGAATACGAATTAAATTAATTACGTGTACTATTGTTATGTTAAAGGTACACAAAAAAGTTAGTAAAATTGGTATGATAGTATCTTTTAATAAGCTGTTAGTTTTAAGAACGTTGAAAGTTAACTGCATAATAATATAAGAGCCTCTACAGTATATTTCAAAATCGTAAATGCGGAAGAACGGTAAATGATTTAATATATGAATTACGAACTAAATAAAATCCTTTCAGAAAATTCCTGTAGCTTACGAATCAAATTCACCAGTTTAACGAAGCAAAAATAAGTGTTTTATTATTTGAACACAATAATAATTTATTGTTACAACAAAGAAATACCATGATTTTTTTCTCTTCAATCATTTGCTAATTCTTATAACCAAGCCAACTTTGGTGATGTAAAAGTTAAGTGGATTTTATTGGATCGTCTGTTTTAAGACGCTGTGAACTGCAATTTTCATCACAATGTTTTAAAATTTTATTTGTCCCAGATATTTTTTTTTCTTATTTTAGACACAAACTGCAACTAAATTTTGCTCTTATGAATGTTTTTATCCCTCATAGTTTTCGCATAATGGCTAGTTAATGTCAAAATTTGCATGTTTTCGTTTTAAGGACTAGGTTACACTAAAACCAACTGACATACCAAACTGAAAAAAATCACAGTGAATAAAGACATCGTAGGCTACAATTTCATGCACATAAAAACAAATAATATAAACTTTTTGTATTTAAAAAATGTTGAAATTTAAAATACAAATTTTGAAAATTCAATATTTATTTATTACAACAATATTTTATATTGTGGTTTACATAGCCGAATTTGTAGCCTACAACATCGTTATTCACTGTGAATTTTTTTTCAGTTTGGGAAGTAAGTTGGTTTTAGTGTCGTCCTTAAAACGGAAACACGCAAATTTTAGGCTTTACGAGCCATTACGCAAAAACTATTGGAGATAAAAATTTTATAAGTGCAAAACTTAGTTACATTTTGTATCAAAAACAAGAAAAAATTATCTTGTACAAATTTAAAAATAAAAACATGGTTATGAAAATTGCTGTACAACGCACCCAAAATTAAAGGTGCGGCTACAGCAATTTTCAACATAATTATTTCATTTTTTATTTACACCAAATATTTTTTTCATATTTTAGACACAAAATGTGACTAAATTTGGCTCTTATGATTTTTTCTCATATTTTTCGCGTAATGGCTTGTTAATGTAATATTTTGCGTATTCCCGTTTTAAGGACTACACTAAAACCAACTCATATACCAATCTAAAAAAATCGCAGTGGATAAAGACATTGCAGGCTACAATGCCTTGCTCATAAAAATAAAGAATAAAATTTATTTGTATTTTTTTAAATTAGATTTTTTAATTTTTTTTTTTTTTAGTTTCAGCGTTTTATTTAAAATACAAGTAAGTTTTATTTTTATAAGCATGGCATTGTAACCTGCAATGTTTTTATCCACTGTGATTTTTTTGAGTTTGGTGTATCAGTTTGATTTAGTGCAGTCCTTAAAACGGAAATATGCTAAACATGACTTTAACAAGCCATTACGCGAAAAATATGACAAATAAAAGATTTCATAAGAGCTAAATTTAATCACATTTTGTGTCTAAAATAAGAAAAAAATATTTGGTACAAATAAAAATAAAAATGGTGATGAGAATTGCGGTAGATCGCGCCCTTAATGTGCAACGCTAAAAAACGTTACTTGAGTTTAAATGTGCGTGAAGTATGGTTCATTATTTTATTTCTTACAGTATTATTCAGATGTTAGCACGTAAAAGCTACATTGACGTCAAACTTTTAATACTTATTATATTTTGAAAATAAGTGAAGTTTTTTTTTTATTTTTACTCAAATATATTAATGATTTTTATTCCCATCACTCTCTGTACAAATGCAAAGCAACAACGTTTACTGTCTCGTACAAATGTAAGTAAGTATACTCTATTCTTGCTATGAGAAAATGGATTTCCGTTACTTTAGGTAATTTTGGCAGTAAAGGAAAGTTACTGGAAACTTTTTATGCGCGTGATACGCAATGTCGTTGGACACAATAGTAAACACTAACAAAAACGTGATAAATATACGCGGCAGTATCACAACTGACGTTTTAATTTTTCATGATATAAATTTAGGGTTATTGTTGTGGTCGAGGTAGATAAGGTGCACGTCGTACAAGCCAGAAATCATGCTTTCGAAATTAAAATGTAATTGAGTATTATGTCACGTGCACAGTAACCTTTAATTTTTTTGTACATTTGGAACCTTGGTCTGGAGCTACAATTGAATATTTTTGTCCAACTGCTCTATATTCTAGAAATATATTCTGTTGCTAAAGAAGTGACGCCTTTCGTATTGCTAGAAAGTTGAAACGATATAAGTTCATAACTGGAACTCTATATGTACTTTTAAAAAAAATCTCAGATACACGTAGTTAAGGACCAGGTGATTAGGAAGCTGTCACTACGATGATGCGGCCTCGTCAGCGTCAGCCTTGCTTTGCCTAAGAGTACTGTGCACAGATCACCACCACAACTTTAATATTCTTAAAAGAAACTCATTTAATCTTATAGGACGTTATTAAGCGTGCATACGTCTACAACTTGCGAACAGGGTGCAGCCCTAAACAGCAATGTTTTCTACCCGGGCGTAGGGTGATGTGAGGTATGTATGGAGCAGCGTCGGATCAAGAAGACAGGGGAAACGGGATAGCTCCGATTAAAGTCGACGACCAATGGTATCCTCCAGCACTATTCCCTCGTGCGATAATCTAGGTTGACCTCTTGGCGTAGTGGAAGCGCCCTAGTCGTTGAGCTAACAGCGCATTTAACAACCAGAAGAATGTTACGATGTCCTTGTGCTCCACAAGAGCAGAATCAGTTTCTTCTCCCGTGACAGTTTTATAAACTTACAGTAAGAGAGAAAATATTTCACCAAATGCATTACCTATGTCACATTATAGAACATAAGTTATTTGAAACCAATACCATATAGTACTTACTAAATGTCGAATGTGTCAACGGGTTGGGAGGAGAGATACTTCCATAATTATGACAATAACTATATTACAGCTCTTAAAACAAGACTATAATTCATTTTGCTAAGCAAAACTATTGTTCTTGATCGCATGTCTTGCTGACTGTAGTACATCTGCTAGAACGATTTATTTTTCAAGCATACGACTACATCTGGGATTGCTATAGTTGTTATTACTGAATGGTCGTGTGAGATTCGTACTGAGAAAGTAACTTAATATGTTGTACATTAATGATGACTGTATTTCCACCGTTCTGCAAAAAAATTACGATATAAAGTGTTGAATTGTACGCCCTTTTAAAAGATAATGGATAGACGCGCACACGAAATATTGTTACACATGATATACTGTAAGATATTTAGAACTAAAAAACTATCGAATAAAACAAGTCGATTATTCAGCAAAATTAAAACAACTGAATTTTAGCTTTTTGCTACAAAAGAGTAATATTAACAATGTAATGCCTTATTTCATCAATGACTGTTTACGAAAACCTGGTAGTTAAGAAAAATTTGCGTTGCTTGTATGGGTCGGTATGCATTTATATCTGTAGTGAAATAAAACTGATTTTTAATGAGAGCATTCACTCACCCAACTATTGGTTTCTGTCGCATTTTCGCTGCCAACGGTCTTTGAAAATAATATCGTTACCGAGCAGTCTATAAATACTCTCATGCCTGCTATCACACTTAATTTATTATATTTTTCCAATTCTATTAATTGTAATATAATAATAGAAAACTAGCGCGTGTATAGACTTGTGGAAAAATAAAAAAATTATGCGCACTAACACACACTTCTATGTACACTACGGCGCTAGAAGTCTCAACTCAACATGCATACCCGTACTCATAAGATTAAACACAACAAATCACACGCGCTCTTTTTTAATTTTATATATATATATATATATATAGTTTCAGTTATTTAAACTCATACTGTAGGTTATTGAAAACAAGTGTATCACATTTCCGGTATTTAAAATGTTTTTAACAAATATTCCCTGAATGGATGTAGTAAATGTAAAAACAAAAGAAATTTCTCATATTATATTTTAAAAATGGCTGGTGGAGTATATTCTGACCGTACCGTATGGGTAACAAAAGTACGTAACTACTTCACTACCTCATTAAATTTCTTATCTTTAGAAAATCTGTATGATACCGGATGGTTAGGATCATTAATTTGTCGGGTATATCTAATTTAAAAATATATATTTTTTAGAATTATTGCTAAATGTAACTTATGCTTGACTTAAAGCTATAGGTTCTAACTTAATACAAAATAAAAGTCGCTATCCGTGTAAAAAGTTCTTAGATTTTCAAACTTATGAGGACACACTGAGATTGGCTTACATTATGTGACGTCATTAGACGTCGCTTGGTGGGTAGTCACGTTTTCCTACTCAAAGTAAAGTCATTTATGTAACTTACCATGTTGGAATTTCAGTTCAGCAGGAACACAACTTGTACCCGTAAGACGAATATGTTGGACGTGTTTGAGTGTGTTAAGGCCTCACTCTTCAGTTTTGCAGTAGTTTCGAAAATATATTTTTACGCAAATTAATACATATATCAGAAATTCATTCGTACTGTTTGAACACTTATATATCATTGTTTGATATCTAATTTTTTTGTTGCAATACACCAAACGGATTTTTAGATGTTTGCCCCTGAAATATCACACATTTTGTTGTCAAAGTAAGCAAAAATGAAGCAAAATAATTTTTTGGCTTGAAAACGGTACATTATAAAAAAAACAGTTTGGAAAAATTGTGCATCTTATGACTAGAGACCTGAAAAATTCACGGTTTCAGTGACCTGTAAGCTAGCCTCCAAGAATGTATGTGAAATAATGTAGACAGCAGTTGTTTATTAGCTGCTCGCTGACACAGTGAAGTAGGCCTGTGTTCAGCTACAGTTTTATTATTGGCTCAGCTACTTCCAGGAAGTGTCGAGAAAGTCAACAGCTAATTATGAACGTGATATAGACCTATAGTTGCTGGAATTCTAGCTTGCGCATAAAAGAAAACACGAATTTTTCAGGTCTCTACTTATGACTGTACATAGTCTCAAATTTTTAAAAAATAATTCTGTTAAAGTTATTCCAGTTGTTTGCAATTGTTTAAAATACATTAAAGATCATGGCCTTAATGGTTATACATATCGCTGTTTTGAACTGTGCTGCAGAAAATTGTTAAACATAATCTGAAACTCATAACTTTGCAGTGGCTTATACTTATTTGTCTTAAAACTATTGTGATATTCTTGCGTCACAAAGCTCGACGACGTTTTGTCAGACACTCATCTGAACATCTAGCACGTGTATATTTAGTCATGGTTACAGAATATTTCATTATTACACAAGTGATATGATCCGCGAAGAAAAAAACATTTCTGTTAAGTGCAGATAATTTAATGTAAATGTTTATGTGTCTTCCTTAATTGACTTGGCAGGTTGGACAGTAATAACTAAGTTTAACAAAATTTCACTAGTGTCTAGGCATTGAGCCTGATATAAATCACTGCATATTTAACACTCATTGCATTTTAATACTAACCGAACATATTTGGTTTTGATTTGTTCTGCTTCTTTGTAAACAGACAACACAAATTAAAACAATAATAAAAGAGATGTTACTATAGTAAATGCACGTGCATTTATAGCGTGGGGCAAGAAATGCAATCCTGAGTATGCGTTGGATTCTATACTGAAACCTAACCTCAGTAAATTAACCTAATCTTGTATTCATAAATGAACAAAGCTCTGTTAGAAACAATGCCTCTTGATATAAGAATCTGTGCACACCTAACTGCGAGTAAATTGAGTTTTAAATTTATATTTATTATATTTACTTTAATCGATCCGATGTTATCTAAAAATCAGAGAACTGAAATTTTAGTTCTAGACTTTTAACAAACTGCATACGAAGATTGGTTCATATTCTCTATCAAAAACACTACTTTTAAAATTGCCTCTGCGGTAACTTTTGTAACATTCCTTCCGGGCTAAAACAATTTTAATTAGATATTAGTTTGTGTGTCTGTGCGATTGTTTGTAATTTAGGGTAGCATGTACATCAACGGGGAAGCGTGCAGTGTTCTAGGATAAGCGGTGGGTAGCAATGACTATACGTAACCCTCAGTTACGTGTAAAACCCGTAGGCTGTTAGGAGCAGGTACACTCCACAGCAAGTAGCATGTAAGAGGCGATGAACAAATTCTTCACTCTGATACAGCAATACAACTGCCAACATGCTAATAAAGTGTATATAGTAGAATTTTATGTCACTCTCATTGAAACACAATCATGATTCGCCACTGAAGTACATGTAGATTACGGGTAGGTAGTGCTACTTATTTAATGGTTTTCAAGTGCGATAAATTCATAATTTTATGTGTTTATGTAATAGTGTTAGTTTTGTAGACGATACTTGTGAAGACATTTCGCTCTTATGAAATAATTTAAGCTTCCATAGTTTTCTCATAACTGTGCACCAAAGTCACATTTTGCTTGTTCTGCTGCCATGCAAATAGTGAATACCAAATGACCTACTTGAATAAAATAATTCACTATGATATTTCATCCCATGAACAATTCAATAAAGTATTTATAAAACAATTAGTGTAATATTGCATTTTTTAAAAAGTCACAAAAGTACAGGAAAAATGTTGAAAATTCTGTATTTTTTTTTAATACAAAAATAGTTAAACGGGATTGTTTAAAAATGTTTTATTACGTAGCCCGTGGCATGTTATTTGACAGTGAATTATTTTACTTACGTAAGTCAATTGGTTTTCACTATTTGCATGGCAGCAGAACATGCCAAATTTGTCTTTGACGCACCGTTATGAGAAAACTATACGAGTTAAAATTGTTTCGTAAGAGAAAACTGCACTCACAAGTATTGTCTAAAAAACTAACACTATTTCATTTAAATATAAAATTATGATTTTATCGCACTTGAACATCCTGAAGATGAAAACTAATATTTACGTATATAAACACGCCGAAGATTTGGATAATTAAATTTAAATCATGTACTACGCCTGCATTTCCAACTTAAATAAAAGTTATATATTTTAGAACTACGTTTTTAGTAGACAGTTTACATAAATAATTTTTTAAATCCCTTTCTTTGTCAAACGCAAACGACAGGCCGGTTATTTTATCCTCTGCAAAGAATGATGCATCCTGCCTATTCAGACACGTTCTAACAGTGTCTTGCAGTTCATCATGGGCGTTGAAGCGTCGTCTTCCAAACTACTTTTTCAACGCGGGGAAAAGGAGGAAGTGACTCGGTGCCAAATCCGGACTGTAAGGAGGGTATCGGCAAGCTGGTGCATCGTTACGAAAAATGCCTCAATCTGCACGGTCATTATGTCGAAAAATAGTGTAAAGACGTACGTTTCTTTTGACATTGAAATAATTTTCTAATTCATTCCCGTTTTTTTATCACAGCCGATCGGAGGTTGAAAAAAAAAGTAACCCTCGTAGTTTATAGTAGTATCACTACATATTTCATAGGAAAGTGCAGGATGTTACGATATATTCTTGCGCTATGCCGTATTCGAATCCGCTAGAATACTGTCATTTATGTCAAAACGACAATGTGACCAATTTTAGGACCTAAAAATTTGGGGAATTAGGGTTAAAATTTACTGAGGTACAGTAGCACACCAAATCTCCAAATAGCTTCGTAAAGTTGTCTGCTGGTGTTAATTAAGCTTTATTGTCCCATATTCAAACTGAAACTAACGACTATCTACGACAAGCATTACGTAGGTCTAACGAAAGAATAAAATAATTCAATTTTATTTAGTATTTAAAAAATACTTT
The DNA here is from genome assembly GCA_003012365.1 of Medauroidea extradentata. NCBI lineage: Eukaryota > Metazoa > Arthropoda > Insecta > Phasmatodea > Phasmatidae > Medauroidea > Medauroidea extradentata. The sequence continues at coordinate 27,325 of PNEQ01121136.1, forward strand.
AATTCCAATTTATTTTTAATGCATTTTAGTATGTTGTAATAAAATAAAATTCTAGTATAGAATTTTAATGAACTTTTTATTCCAAGGAGAGATTACTAATAAATAAGTCGTTCCTACAGCGCAGAAAAATATTATTTATGTTCAATTATGTTAATGAAAGCTAACCTGGTGGAGTTAGCTTGACTATCTCTGTCACAGGTCCATATCGTAAATTAGGTAGGCTGTGAAAAAATAAAGTGCAAGCAAATAGCTAGGTTCACTTTTTGGACCAAACACACGGGGTATAAATTTTTATTCTTTCCAGGCTAAAAGTGGCATTTTGCAATTAGGAATACGAGGGTAGAAACAAAACCACATCGAAATTCCAGCAAACCTCAATTTTCCGACCGTGTAGCATACAGCGCTAATATTTGACGTTTGAGACCATCCACCATTAATTTCCAAACCGTAAATTCCCAAATTGGCCATTTCCAACACGGTTAACGAAATAAGAAGGCGCAAGATTATTAAATATGTAAATAACAAAGACGGTTTCATAGAGTGCAGAAGTAGTGCAGAAGCGCGCTTATGTATGAATGTAGGTTCGACAGATGTTGATGAGCAACTACACAGCGCGGAAGAATTGTGGGTGGCGTATGTAATGTTCCCCTCAGCGACTGGCAATGCTAGAGCTACGCATGCTGCAGGCAACTGCTGCACGGTTGGGCCTACGTTCTTCAAGATATCCCCAACGGAAGTAATTGCACGGGTTAATGGTGGGCAGGAGCAACCACACCGAAAACGTTACGAAAATCGATTGGATAGGACGCGGCCAACAAACTGGCGGTGAAAAAGGTTGAATGCGACGATTGCTGTGTGGGGACGTGAACCATCTTGTCGGAATTGCTGTCTGGAAATGCCCGGGCCCCGGCAGTTACGGCGCCGAAGACTTGGCTCGATTATCTTCTCCGATCGTAGCCGTCCCTCGGCGGGAGGAAATGGCGCGAACCGAACCCGGCTGCAATGTTTAATTCTTGGTGTCAACAAAAGTCGTGCGTTTTAACGTAATCAGTTTTCAGGAAGAGAACATAACTTTAAATTCTAGATACATTGTAATCCATACCAAATAAGTTAATAACCTGCAATTTGTATCCAACATACACCAAGTATTGGCAATGAACGTAATGAGTATGTTTGGTACATTTATTGCATGCATGGACGCGGTGCTAAATATCATAATTACTTTAACATAATTAGTTGTGTAACAAAATTGATTTCTTCCCGTCGTAAAATTATACGCTATATTAATTTGTTTTTATTTGCTGGACCCACATAAGTAATCGGATAAATGTTAAATTGGTTAAATTTAATTTGTTCACTTTTGGCAAGTATTACAAGAGCAACCTTTGTGCAACTTCCAAACGTCGTTTAAGGGTTATTAGCGGAGGTGTATTAAAATAAACACTACACTGAACAAAAGAGTATAGTTGCTGGTACCATACTTTTGTTAAAATAGGGACAACAAAACAGTTTGGTTGTCGGACAGTTCCTTCAACAATCTGTTCTGTAGAAGTTACCATCTTTTGTCTAAATGCAACAAGATTCTTTGTTTCTTCTACAAAACAGATTGTTGAAGGAACTGTCCAGAGTAGTATCGACAACCAAACTATGTTTTGTCCCTATTTTAACAAAAGTATGGTACCTGCAACTATACTTTTTTTCGGTGTAGGCTCTCTCTTGTAACTTAATCTAAACAACAGCAAGAAATGTTTTCAGTAACGACTTTTACCTTGAAATGTCTTACACCAGAAGCTGTTGTATTTTATAACCAGAATGTTCACACGACATTTGGTGGCAAGCACAAACAACAGACACCACGCACGCATGTGCGACGTACTTAACGTAACGCACTGTTATTTTTTTAGAATACAGTGACCTGTAAAACTCAGAGAAATGTTGGTTATAGGCAACGTTACATACGATTACATCTGGCGAAATAAAACGAAAATGCAGCCACAAAAATACAGTCAAATATGCCCAAATTTACTATGCATATGTAATAAAACCATATTATAGTCCTGTCAAAGAAGCTATTGTCAATTTTACTCTTCTAACCAATTCGTATATTTCCAATGTTTGCTAACATAGTAAACATTTGTAAACACAGTATGTATATTTCACCGTAGACGAAAATAAACACTTGAAGCCACACATATATAAATATATAATATATATGTACTTAAATGTTCTTTATAACAACACAGCGCATTTCTAAAGTACTTACATCACCGTAATCGGCCTGTAGTTTACTCAGAGCACTTCGGTACATACATCAAACCCTGCCTGATAGCAATACTTCGTTGACAGAGTTCACTTAATAGTATTCTTGTAACATAATAGTTGCATACACCACGCCTTCATTTCTTTGCACGCACTTCACGTGTTAAATGACGTCAACTGCCGTGTAGCTAGCACGCACTGTTTAAACAACAAAATATATAATTTATTTATTTGTTACACTTGTATTCTGATTATTATTGTGCTAACGCTGAATGCATACAAACATAAATCATTGTCAACATCATGATAAAAACAACACATTTAAAGAAATACACATAAAATTTATAAATATTATTTTTTAACGCACTAAAATAAAAAAATGTAGGCCTATGTATTATCATCACTCAAACAAGTGGAGGTTATTTTTTTAAATACTTTGGTAGTTATATTTTTAAAAATATTGAAGTACTTTGGGTTCATTATTTGTAATTTTTGCAGTGCTACGTGGACTTTCAGCAAATTTGTTCTTGCGGATTCATGTAATATTAATGAATATCTTATACATTGTACGTGAGTGGATATCTTCTCTCACTCTCTGCATAACTAACGTTAGTGGACCAAGTTCCTGTAGATGTCAATTTAACAAGATAAAATTCTTACTACGCCTAGAGACTATCTATTATATATATTTTTTATTTATTTATTATATCTATATATATATATAAGTCTTGGTATAGAGACTATCTATTTAATAGTCTTGGCGTAGAGACTATTTTTATATATGATAGTCTTCGTATAGTAAGAATTTTATTTTGTTAAATTGACATCTACAGGAAATTGGTGCACTAATGTTAGTTATACAGCGTACATTTTTGTGACTTGAAAATATTTTTCTATTATTGTGACATGCCCCAAAATATCGTCTCATATTATAAAACATTTTTGAACATTTATAGAGTATAACGGTTATACATTTATAAATTACAATATCTTAATAAAAGGGTGGAAAGCAGAACATAATAACAATACTTAGGCTATTACGTAAGCTATTAGTATGATTTATCCTGGATCATATATGAGTAATTTTCAATGCAGCCAGTGAACATACCACAATCTTTACATTGACACCTAATCTTAAATGTTGTACTCACAAATTCACTGCCAACTGAGATCACCTATGTTATATTTACAACATCTAAATTAGTTCACTTATATTGGTATTAGGTCTAATGACTGTTAAAAGTCAATAATAAGTGGAACTTAGTTTATGCGCAAAATGCTTTTTTTTCTATAACAAACGGTTTCCAGTTTAACGTGCAATTTAAACATTAAAAATATCTTGAAACATTCAAGTTTCAAAGAACTTTCATCTTCAGTTTTAGTAATATTATTATCGCTTGACCTTTGCTTAGAATAATTATCTTCTTTGCAAAATGAAATTTACTGTTTACCAAAAACATACAGTTCTCTGCGAAAGCAACTATTTAATAGAAAAATAAAACGTTTACAGTTTTTTAATTATTTTTGCTGTGTTTCATTTATATAACTAAAATGTTAATTTATAGCTGCAGCTACAACATACTTGAAATTTTCTGTGAAATAAAAAAATAATAAATTCTTGAATCTTTAAAAATGTTGTGCCACCCTCATTCTCTCTCCATTAGAATTAGTACTGTTTTTGCAATAAAAAGTTAAAAGAAAAGTAAAAATTGCGAAGACGTTTTATTTTTGTAGAAAAGAAATCATGGAAAAATGACTGTTATGGGTTGAGGAAATGGGGTTGGATGGAAGAGAGGGATTAGGAATACGTCTCTCCCATATTTGAACCAAGGCAAAAGCTTCGGGTACTGAAAGTAATTAAACATAAGAACAGAAAACATGGATTCTATATATGGAATCGCCCGGCACTCTTCCTAAAAATTCAAGGGTGTACACAGCAGTCGCGCCGCAAATTTTGGCACCACGCCGTATGAAGTTACAAAGTGTTGTATTTTACATTTGAAACTAACGACTTTAACATTACCAACAAACCGCTTGTTGTCACACAACATATACATTATGAAATGAATGTCAGATTTCACAGTAATTATATCACAAAGCAAATGCATTGATATTCCTTATCTAATTGGTCATATATGTGTTTTCATGTTTCTTGACATAAATGAGCGAAAACAACTCTATATATATATTTTTTTTTTTTTTGTTTAACTGTATTCACTTTGTTGTAAGTAAAAGGTTACTTGTGGGTAGGTGCATCGCTTAAAGATTTTTAATGCCTTGAATAAATGTACAATATATTAAGATAGGATACTATTTTTTGAGTATTTATGTAATTCTGAATTGAGATATAAATTTCTGAAAAAAAATAAATAAAAAAATACTATCTCTATGTAAATAAACCTGTCTGAGTGCCATCTTCGTCCAACTGGCATCTTCCACTGTAATAACTTTTTTGATTTATTGTGGGATAAATATGCAATAAAACTCGTTTATATTTGAAATATCACTGCTTAAATACAATTACTTAATTTTACAAAATGTATGTATTATGTAATTGGCAACCGAATATTATCAGGCTATTCATTCAGTTATCTTACTCCTTAATGAATTTGCTTCGCATTGCGCTTGGGGTTTACATTATTGTATTGAATGTAACTGACTTTATTGCAAGGGTTCTTTTTCTCTGATCTTGCGTGTTTCTACTTTCTCCACACTCAAAAATAAGTTCAACTCACAGTTTTACAAAATGTCACAGGTTAAATAGCATCGACATTTATTTAAAGATTTTTTTTTTTTCGTCTTTGGTATTCGTCTGGTTCTTACATGAAGTATTTTCTACCAATTTTTCAAGCGCTTTTTGTAAAAAGCATTCCGTTGTTCAATTCTTACGTTATATTTTAAATTGTTTTTAATTATAAATACATAAATTGTTTGATTTAGCTGCCTACTAGTACTTGAATGAACAACATGTATAAGTTTGTTTTTTTTCAGAAAACCCGAGATTTATGGTTATATTCGTTACAGTTTAATCGAAGGAATTTGAAATTAATGCCAACAATGAAACATGTTGTTAATACTCTGTAATATTTTGTGTAAACATTTTTATGATATATTTTGAGAGGGTTAGCAACATAAGGAAGTTTTGTTCTTACTTCGGAATTCAAAGCGAAAAACGGAATTTGTCGATAAGTTCCGAATAGCTAAACATATTTGTAAATATAATATTTTAAATAGCAAAAAGTCAAACCAAACACATATTTTGTATCACGTACAAAGTGAAGCGTGAAAGGAAAACAACGCATTATGTTTAAAAAGTGATTTTTAAGCTCAAATGAATTACATTAAACTATATAAAGTTTTGTAAGTATGTTTTGTTCAAAGAAAGAAAAGTGTAATTACAGCACTAGCATATTAATTTGTCGGATTAACATAGAAGAAGTGAAGCGTTTTCGTATTTGCAAATTCAGTCTTTGTGCTAATTCCGATTTTGGACACCCTTGTCTTATAAATAGGAGAAGTTTTTTCCTCCCTGGGTAGATGTGATAAATGGTAATGGTAGGAAGTGTAAGGAGATGGCTTGGAAGAGAGAGTGTGTGTGTATGTGTGTGGAGTTAGGGCGGGAAGCTGGTCTGGTTGCGCTGGGAGGGTTGGGGGGACAACGGGAGGTTCGTTTTAATTTTACAGATAACGGCAATATGCAAAGTATATACGGCAAAGTATTAATTATTTCTCGTTTTCGCCGTATCTATTGGTGCAACGTTGGGAAAATAACGCAGGCCACCCATGTACTGGGAGCACGCCCCACACCCCATGCCGAGCATTAAGCCTCCCTTACTTACAAGGATTCGGAGAGGAAAAAACTAAAAAAAAAAAGAAGTGAAAGTCGACGGAACATAAGGCCAGGAATGGCGGGAACGGAAAAGATGATTAGTGAAGTCGTGATGAGTTCGAATTATAAACTTACAAATTTAATATTTTATCGTTTGGAATAAACTTCCACTGTGTGAACAAATTCTCTAAATTAAAAGGTTTAAAGCTTAGTGTTCTGTATAAATGAAATGTTTTTTTTTTCTTACTTCATAATTATATTCTAAGTGTTCTAAAATTTTCTTTGCACATAAATAATAGCATTGAAAACTGCAGTGCGAATATTAATTATTGTATAATTTTTAACATTATATATAATGTATAAAAATTCAAATATTGATATCAAAATTATTGAAATATGTTTATTCTTCTAGTTTATTATATTCTTTTCACTTAAATTTTAATATCGTAAATTTTAATGTCTGCAAAAAAAACTTTTAATTAACGCGCTCATTTTATCACTCTTTCGAAACAATAAATTACATATTTACAAACTATTATATAAGTCTCAACAATTTCAAATATTTACTATATTTTTTAATATGTTGAGCGTGTAATTGTAGTTCATTATAAACCGTATTTCGTTTTAAAAACCTATAGTCATGCTGGAAGCTTATCAGAGCAACGTCTGGTTTAAATAAATTATATTTATTCTTTTCTGAGGAAGTTGTGAAATATATGTAGTTTACTTATATGTATTGCAGAGTTATTTTTAACTGTAAAACTTAATAACATAGAATATTTAATAATTTTGTTGATGTATTTTCTATATAATGTTACTTATTTAAGTTTCAAGCATGGCTGTTGGCATATTTCTCTATGTGTATACTAAAATATAACCTTTATAATCGATTAATTATAACAGTAGTCTAAGAGTAATATTTCTGAGTGCCATGGAAGAATGCATTGTAGAGAGGACGATTTAAAAATTGTTGATGGACTATGGAACCCAGGGAAGAAGAAAGGTTTTGGTATCGTGAAGAGGCAGTGACGACTCCACCTTAGGATTCTGATATTCTTGGCTAAGAAATACTTCCCAGGACGGTGAACAGGCATTGTCGACGATTAGCTGATTTGGGAATTTCACGAAGAAGAAGTCACGGTATTGTGAACTTTATATTTCAATGCGGCAGGGCGGCCAGCACATTGGTTCCAAGAACAAATATATTGTCTTCTGCAGCGAATTACTAAAAGGACAATATGGTGCTGCAGTGTGATTCTCTCGCATGTGTTTGGCGCATTTACAGTAGGTAATCTGTACTAGAGATCTCTAGGTTCATTTCCTCTATTCTGTATGTTTAAACTCCATAAAATACTTATAATATTTTTTTTTCATTATCATATTTCAGTAGTCTCGCCTACAGACAGTATTTTTTAGCTTATAATTTCTACCCAACAGCAACCTTACTACTTTAATGATTGTCTTATTCTCTCTCTACCTGTATTTCCCTCCTTCTGTAAAAATGAACTCGTTTTCATTTTTATTTCCTTTTACTTCTGTGATGTGTGAAATAAATTTTGTTGAATACATCTGGATTTTAGAGTATAAAATTATATTGTAATGTTTGAGCTAGCCGGTGACCTGAGTATTACACATATATATTTAAAAAATATAAAAATCATCACAGAAGACTAAGGAGCCAGAATAGAGGAAAGCTTGCTGAGAATTTGCAATGAGTTAAGTAGTGGTACTCTTGTAGTATGACGCTGTAATACTAGGAGAAACAAAGGGTTTCTCGACAGTTTTAGATATTGTAGTTGAAAGTATTTTGCACAACACCATAGAGTAGGAAATTGTTAATCGTGCCACAATATTCACGCACGTAGACGAGGTCATAGAAAAAGTGATTCACAAATACGTCATAGAAAATGGCAATATGTCTAGTACTAGTTCCGCGTCAGAAACTAACATAAGTAGCGAAGCGGGTAGTCTGGCCGACATAATGAAAATGCTGCAGCAAATGCAAGTCAGCCAGACTAGGTTACAAGAGAGACAGGACACACTCCATACTAATTTGCAGGAGACCCTTCAGACCAGGTTGCAGGGATAGCAAACTCAGTTACAAGAAAATATACAATATAAATTACAGAACATACAGCGAACTATTAGTTCTAAAATGACTGAAAATTTCCATACCCTAAATCTAGAAATCAGTGATAGAATAGGGGCTGTCAATGCTGAGACACAGAATTGCATGCCGTTAGTGCAGTCGTCTACGCGTGAGACCAACGAAAGGCTAGATGTCATCGATAGGAGTATAGCAGAACACAGTCGCGAAATCGGAGATATCCAAATACAGGTAAACGACCAAATGGAAGAAAATCAACAGGCTACGAGAGGTTTCCAGAGGAAATTCTTGTCCAGAGCCTACTGCTGGAGAGGAATGTTTAGGAGAGGAATTTTCTGATACTGCAGATTTTCGAACCGAACAGACATCGCGACCAGGTGGTTCAACTGCAGGAATAAATAACGTAATTTTTCCTACAAAGAACAGAGAGGAAATGTCTCTGGTTCCCAACCTAGCTACATTACTCCATAACCCCATACAACAATTAAGTTAGGCGGTGCCAAAATTTTCTATCTCTGAGAATGAGAATCCCATGGAAATCTTGAACAAATTCGAAGAGTATGCCAAGATGTTCAGTTTGAGCGATCAAGAACGCTTAAAATACCTAGGTTTCTCGATGAGTAACTCAGTGAGTTATTAGTGGGAGGTGTAAAAACCGAACACGAGTGACAACGCCACATTCAGAGGAAAGTTCGTAAATCAATCTTGGTGCCCACGTACTCAAGGTTTGGTGAGGTCGTTACTCCACGCGGAACGATATGACTCTAGGGGCAACAAGAAAGTGGACGAACATATAAGTACCATTTACGAACGCAGTAGACACCTAACTCCAGAAATGTCCGAAAGGAAGTTGATTTCAATGTTAACCACACATATTCCCATCCCATAACAAGTTGTTTTGGTAGGTAAATGTCATCTTACGTTGACTGAGTTTCGAGAACAACTTATTCTAGTAGATCAACTTAAGTGGCAGATGCGGCAACAAAACAGGGCGGATTACCGGGACAAGAATGCCGGAAGCGCACGTTTTCAAGGCGGTGCGAGATTTGTTAGCGAGGAGAGCGAAGGGCGGAGTCGTCAGGTCAACATGATGGCTAGATCATGCGAATATAAGTCTGACGACGAGGCGGAATACCGGAGTCGCCGTGACAGTATGTTTTCAGGATCCAAAGGATTTTGGAAAGGGAGAAAAGGAAACTATTACTATCGTCGTCGTTGAACGAGTCAGTCACCTCGCCGGAATCGGCCGAGATGGAGGTCCCACAGTCGAGACAGTCGTCGGGAAATTCAGGATAGACGCCTCCGGGGTAGGAGTCTTTCAAACGATAAGTAAAGACGTAAGGAGCCAGAACCAGTCAAGGGGCGCGAAAATGAAGGCTACTTCGAGCGACAAAAACCTTTGAACCCTTCGGCACCCGAATACCCGTCGGACAGCTCGCCGACACACGACGCACATTCCTCACAACATAGGGATTGTGCGTTAAACTAGAAACGTCTGATGACGAACGCCTCCGTTCATTAGTCAAACGCGAGGAGAAGTTACAGGGGACATTCACGAGTAAATCTAGTTGCAAGTTATCCAGGGAAAATGATTACGTAAAAATCGAGTTTTCGGAAAATACATTGGAAAACGCATTCGAAATGTTTTGAGTGTCAGGAGCGACCGAGGAGGAAGGGAAGTTTGCTAGTGGAATAAAGTACTTTGTTTTACAGCGAAAACGACAGGGAATTTTTATTTAATGAAAATGTTTACGTGGAAGAAGCAAAATACGAAGTTTTATGACCGGAATTAAATTTAGACATGTGTGGACAAATAGTACGCACGCTTTTAGGCAGCGGAGCTGAGGTTTCCTGTGTGTCAGAAGAGGTACATATTACCGTTGGTGGAAATTGTTATGAATCATATAGTGCACGTCTCGACTAATTTCACTTCGTTCGAAATTCTAACAAGCAAACGGTCGGAGATATACGACATTTGGTTAGTAACCCGTTGTGATGAAATGAAGAATGAAGAAATGGACGTGAAGGAGGAGATCAAGAAACTTGTCGAGAGCCGATTAATCGCAATGGCTAAGAGGAGGTCTAAATAAATCAAGAAATCGAATACGGACAACTTTAAAGTAGGAGATTTGGTCTTGGTCAGAACTCATCCAATGTCACAGTACTGGGAGTATGTTACGAAGAAATTATTCTTGTTGTACGAAGGGGCTTGTAGAGTTCGGAGAGTTATTAGACAAAATTGTTACGAACTGGAAAACTCTAAATACTAGAGAAATAAAAGGCAGATACAACATCACGGAACTACGTTGATACTTATCTAACGAAGGGTAATCGACGGATACGGAATCGGGAATCAGTCCTATCGTTGGCACTAGCATGTGTGCATCGCCTAAGTAGGTGTCCGAATCAATGGTAACATCGGAAGACAGAAGTTGTGATGGAGTAAATGTGATGCTAAAACTTTGTTTGTTGAAATGTCGTAGTGTAGCCTTTGTAGCCTGAGAGCTAAATTTATGTATTTGTCCCTCAACAATGTGGTCGAGAAGGTTATTCACTCACGACGTTTGTTTGTTGTCGCATATCACAATTTAATGGATGCTATTTTGAGTTATGTTATGGGGGCAATATAGTGAGACCATGTAATACGAGCTATTAAGAGAATGCAAATAATAATTTGACGTATTAACAGTCAAAAACTGAATGAGGCAATTTTTAATTTAGCACGAAAGAAGTTGTTAACAATTTTGTAGCACGGTACTTTTGTTATTAATGCTCAAATCCGCGCCCGTCAAAAAATATGAATGCCATATTTTTGTACAATCCACGACAATATTGTTCACATAACAGTTGAGTATATTAAAAAAAAACACATTTCATTCTTTTGTTTTGTATGCTCTGTAGCGATACGTCTTGTCAATGTAGAGATCACATTCCAGCTTAGTAACAATTATATTCTTACAGTCACTGAACTATGGCTATATTTCAAACACACTGAAACCGTTTATTATATAATTTTATAATTATTGAAATGTACGAAAAAACTTAAAGAAGTATCAAAAATAGTAAACGACATTTTCCTCATCCGAGAATCAAACCAGTACCTGCAATATTTAAGTCATAATAAAGATAATTATTGTATTACCTTCAGTTAGGAGATAATAGTTGTTACGTAACATTACTATCTAGATGTTGCTTGCGTTTCAATAGGACCATTTTACATATTTTTAATTAAAAACATCTCAAATAAATTTTTGGCAAGTTATAATTCATACCCACAAAGGTTAAGATAGTAATTATACGTGAATTTTGTTAATTTTCCATAAAGTTTACTGTAAATGTAATTTTAAGATGTCTCACATGCCCAAGATAGCGTTCTTTACATATGTAAGCCGTTACTCTCACGCTGTCGATATGCACGTATTGGTAACTGAACATTTCTGTTAAATGGGTCCCATTGCAGTTCGCAAATCACTTTTCGGCAACGGACAACCGTTACGGATTACGTATTTCGCTTCTTTTTCTTGCAGAAATATTTCGTTACAACATAATTATAGTACAAGAGAAGCAAGGTTTTTTGCTTATTTTTAAATCAGTAACGATTAGTTTAGGTTTTTCTGTATCAGGCTTGATAAACACGAAACCGTTTAATTGAAAAACACAATTAAAGATTTAAGTTCAGAGTTAATATTAGATTAAACGATTAGTTTTAAAGATGCTGTCAAATCGATATGATTCACATTCAAGCTTCAGATAATTGCTAACAAGTAGGTAATGACAAAACTCGGCACACTGTTGACGATAAATCCTTAAAAATGTTTACAGCATTCTATCGAGAAAAAAATCCATGACTTAATTTCTGATCCCGCTTTTTTTTCAACGAAAAATATCGTGGTTTGACATCTGGCACGAAATTTCCAATTTTGATATTGTTTTTCATAGCGGCTTTAGATTATTTTGTTTTAATTTCTCGTGCATTCTCATGGTGCTTCACATCCACGAAACGATAACGCTCGCCAACTGTCAAGACCAAAGATGTGAGAACCGTCCAAATTTCTTCAATTAATACATCCACGATCTAACGGCATTAAAATGCGATCTAGAGTACTTGGTAGAAAATGGTACAATAAACATTAGTTTCAAGCAGTACTTAGGTCGCAACAAATGTTTTGTCATTTGAATACTTGGAAGCACTCACCGCTCAAACAGCCCGGAATACCAGATTAGCGAACAAGCGAATATTATAATTCGCCCGTTCACTTATGTCTCTCGAATTGTGCCAGTGTTACGACGTGGCATAAAAAATAAAGATATATACAAACTTTTTAATATTTGCACTTTATATGCATCGTATTCGTTTGTGCACTGGATAGTTTGAGTTGTCTTATTAAGTTGTCAATAGTTAGTTTAAAAAAAATTGAAGCCATTTACGAGATTGACTTGGTTAGGGAAGAGGCAGATCTGCAAAAATGTAATGAATGAAGAGTTTCATTAAAGGAGATTTAATAAATCGCTATAGTGTTTCAAGATTATAATTTAAATACTGTTGTCTGTATGTTACGTTTAATATTACCACACAATCGACATTTTTGGTCTTAAAACAGTTATATCTTTATAAATATTTTGCTAACAGATATCTCTATGTATTAAAGATAACCCTGACTGACTGCTCGAACCCGACGGTCTATCGTCGTAACTTTATTCAATGGGTCAATCATAATACAGCACATTAGCCGATCTAAGGTTGTTATTAATTCAACCTTTAAAGGGGCAAAAAGACTGACACGTGTTTTCGATTAATTATCTATATCTACCGAAGCCTTTGGGATGCAGAGTTGCTTTTTACTTTAAAATTATGCTCATGTGATTACACAAAAATAAAAATTTTCGATTTTTCGAGATTCGAGAGGGGAAATGTGTTTTTACTAACAGTCTGTACAGCTCGAATCCAATTGGCTATCGTCGTGATTTTTACTTCAATTGGTTACGTATGCAGATTACAAACTTAGGAATACAAGACGTTCCAGAATTTGATATTTAAGGGAGTGAAAATACGGGAAAATTGTTTTCGATTATTCCTCCATATCTATCGAACCAACCGAGATGTCGAAGTGCACATTGGTTTAGATTGATGATAATGCAAATATCCAAAATACCATTCGAATATAATTTCCGAATTTAGCCCCAAACAAGTAAAGAAAGGGCAAATTGTGTTTTTGATTCATACTCGATATATATATATATATCGACACGATTGATCTGTTATATAGCGACGTGATTTTTGTTTGAGAGTGATGCTTACTCAAATACCCGAAAAGTATTTTCAAGAATTATCGAAATTTTCCACTTAAGGAGATGAAAAGGGGGGACAAAAGATAAAACGAATTTTTAATTCATCGTTGATATATCTTAAACATAGCGGTTTATTGCGTTGTTTTGTACGTCCAGAAGACCCCAGCATAGTAGTCTAAAATGTGATTCAAGGAATTTTTGAAATTCTGTGTTTTATATATATATATATATATATATATATATATATATATATATATATATATATATATATATCGAACCTATCGATATATTCAGTTTATTTTTACTTCAGAGTGATGATTAGGTAAATGGCCGGAAAATGTTTGATGAATTTTGAATATTTGAACTCTCAGTACTGTACAGCCGTGATACGTGATTTTTAAGTTCTGATTGATTTTGATTCGATTGAACAGGCTAGCGTCGTTATTTTCCCTTCACTTGGATACTTGTACAATTACTTAAAATAAGAAATTAAGTTTTTTTTCGAAATTCGACACCTAAAGGGGTTATAAAGCATAAATGTTGTTTTCTATCAACCGATGGTATTTATTATAACCAGTAGAGATATTCAGACGTTCGCGTCAGAATGATTGTTATGTTAATTACAAAAAAAAAGTAATGAAAGTTTTTTTTTATTTTATAGGATAATTCATTATTGAGAAGTAAACGTAGTTTGTATATTTTCAAGGCAGACGATCCGAAAAGCAAGTAAGACCAGAGATAAATACGTTATACAGGCGTTTCATTCAACAGTTCTACCGACGTGTGTTATTGTTCAACATCTATGAGCCAAGGAAATTAATATTTTATATTTTAAAGTAATTTTCTGAATAACTTGGACGTTATGTGGCGTAGTTGTTTGTATCTCGGGGAAAATCGGTTTTAATACCACGTAAACTATGTATTTCATTAGATTACCCTGTAACGTTAAAATGTCTGTAATTATACATTTCAACATTGCTGTGACTATAAATAAGGCCCGGGCAAAATCGCTGCTATAGGCATGCAACAAACTTTAATTTGCTTTCTGCATGGACAGCTATAGCTTCATATCCTGCTGCAGGATTAGCTCAACTAGCACAATTGTAATTCTAACCCTTGATGACTCAAGCAACTATCTGGTGTACAAAGAGGCTTCAAAAAACGTAACACACGCGAGCAAAACCGCGGGAGCACTGCTAGTTCATTATATGGGTGCGTGGACAGAAGTACCTGTATTTCGTGACTGACGACGTGAATGTTGAATGATTGGGGACCTAGAAGGCCGGCCTACCATGCGAAATGGCAACAGCGCCAGCAAGCAGTATAATGGGCTTCTGTGTAAACGACTGACTTCAAATAGTCTTATACCAAGTCTATCAAAAAAGAACACTGACTGACAGACATATCAAACTGCAGCCAAAACCACCGGACCTAGAATCGCGAAATTTTTTATGTGGAACTCTAAGAAGTGATTTTTCAAAATTCGACATCTGGAGGGGGGCGGAAGGGATTAAATGTATTTTCTAAGAAACGTCGATAGAGATCGAACCCGACGGCCTATCATCACAATTTTTACTTCAATGGGGCACATATATAATGCATACTACCCGATTCCAGGATTTTTTAAATTCAACATTTAAGAGAGCGAAAAGCCCTTAAATGTGTTTCCGATTAACTGTCGATATCTATCGAATCCTTCGAGAGAACGAGTTGGTTCTTACATCAAAATGTTGCTTACATAAATACCCAAAGAGGAGTTACTCAATTTTTAGAAATTCTACTCCCAAAGAGTTAAAAGAGTGAAATATGTTTTTATTAATCGTCTACACAGCTCGAATCCAATAGGATATCGTCGTGAGATTAACTTAAATATGTTACGTATACAAATGACTAACACAGGACTCCAAGACGATCCGAAATTTCAGAATTAAGGGGGTTAAAATACGTGGAATATGTTTTCGATTCTTCCTCCATATCTATCTAACCGATCAAGGTATCGAAATGGACTTAGCTTTAGACTGATGCTTACGTATACATCGAAAATACAATTTAAATATATTTTCCAGATTTATCTCCAAGGAGGTAAAAAAGTTAGAAGGTTGATGCTTACATCGAACACCTGAAAATAAATTTTAGGATTTTCGAAATTCCCCACCTAAAGAGATGTAAAAGGGTGGAAATAGAACAAATGTGTTTTTAATTGTTCGTCGATATACCTTGAACCCAACAGGTATTGTGTTTTTCACGCCCAAGGGACACCAGTACAGTAGTTTTAATTTTGACTCAAGGGTTTTTCGAAATTAACTCTCCTAGGAACTGAAAAGATGTGGAATGTGTTTTACATAAATCTTCGATATATATCGAACTCGTCGAGATATTTACTTTATTTTTCTCCGGGAAATGATGATTAGGTAAATAGTCTCAAGAAGATTTTTAGGAATATTAATCATACGAACTCTCAGTACTGTACAGGGGTGATGTTTTTTGTTATGAATGATCGATTTTGCTTCGACTGAACGGACTATCGTCATGATTTTTCACTCATGTGGATACCTATATATACATATACATATAATAAGATGTGAAACTAAGATTTTTCGAAATTTGAAACCTAAACCGAAGAAAACATAAAATTTGTTTTATATAAGTTGATTTTACTTATTATAACCAGTAGAGATATTAAGATTTTCGCGACAGAATGGAGATTACGTTAAGCATATAAAACATAACACAAATTTTTATAAAATAACATATTTATTAAGAAGAAAACGTAGTTTGTAAACTTTGAAGGCAGTCGATCCTAATAGTAAGTACGACCAGAGAGAAACGAGTTATACGCGAGTTTCATTCTACAATTGTACCGACACGTGTTGTTGTTCAACATCTATGAGCCCAGGAATTAAATATTTTATTTTTTAAAGCAATTTCATGAATAATTTGGACGTTGTGTGGCGTAGTTGTTTGTTGCACAGGGAAATTAGTCGTAATACCAAGTAAACTACGTATTTAATACGATTACACTCTTACATTAGCGTGTCTGTAATTAGCCCACAATGGCAACATTGCTTTGACTATAAATAAGGCCTAGGCGAAGTCGTTGTTAGTGGCAGGGACTAACTTAAGACTACTTTTCACGCGTCAGAAATTATCGTTCGTTTCGGGGTTTAGAATATGAAGCTTCAATAGAACGTCTGAGTTACTTTTAGTGTCAAGGAAATACGTTAATATAGTACCCTAGAACATCTCAATGACTCCCTAAGCGCTTACTTTACTGAGACTAATATTGTGTTTTGCAGATGTGTTTGTGTACTTTTATTTCTGGATATTTGTCTCGTAATTGTATTAATATATGTTTTGTAATGTTACCGCGAGGAGGCGTTGTTTTTAAAGTATGGTCAGCTGAGGTGCGTGAGGGACAGGCAGAGCCGTAGTGCTGAGGAAAGTGGAGATAGACTGACGTTGAACGGCGACTGAGACAGTTGGGCCGAGGTGGTCGAGCAAGCCTCGAGGAGTGATTTCGAAACTAACCAGCGGGACAGTCTGGGATGTAGAGCTATATGTGGAAATGCAGATGTTTCTGCTGGGCCGAATACATAGCTCTACTATGACATTGTATTGTCTGGCACGTTTTAAGAAGAGCCAGCTAGAAAACTGCACTGCTAGTAAGGAGCTAAGGTGCTTGGCCCTTAAGAATCCCCCGAGGACTGCCTTCCACCGACGAAGAGCCACCCTCGTACTTTTCACAAGCGGCAAGGGACGCGCCGCGTATGTTCATCAAGACTATGGGAGCATTGGACTGGGAACTGCGTTGACCAATGTATGAGGGTTCGCCCTTGAATACTGCACATGACTGACCGGCACGGGTATTAACTCATGGTGTGATTTGTGAATATTTTTCCTACTGCGTTAGGCGCAGACATTAACTTACAACGTCCTCCCTAGCGTCATTTTATATGGTGTTATTCAGACAGAAGTAAAGAAATTTTAAAGTAATCGTACAGTATCTTTCCAAAAA
Source organism: Medauroidea extradentata (assembly GCA_003012365.1). Lineage (NCBI taxonomy): Eukaryota > Metazoa > Arthropoda > Insecta > Phasmatodea > Phasmatidae > Medauroidea > Medauroidea extradentata. The sequence continues at coordinate 44,824 of PNEQ01121136.1, forward strand.
CGTGTGAAAAGAATTATTCCGGCTTTTCCAATTGTTACAATCAACATAATGTTTATTAGGGTTAACCCAGTTGTTTCCCTACTTAAAACAGAGAGAGGCAGGGTAGTTACCAGCCGAGACCTGACGGAACTGGGGTTTTCAACCCTGCGCCACTCTGCGAATGGTCTTGTATGCAATTTTATTAATACCAAGTCAAAGCACATTTAGAAAAGTTACATTGTTAACGTGATTTCCACAACAGGGCATTTAAAAGAAAAAAATGGTCCCTTCACACACTTCTGTTCCGTCTCTGACGGTAATATTTTGTGTAAGTTGTTGTGCTGCCTTAAACAATTTTTATGGATTATAATAAAATAACTATTTGAAGTGATCCCTCACTTGTAAAAAATTCTCTAATTAATTTCACATTCCTGCAAAACTATCAATCACTGATTTCTTGCGATAATTTTCAGTCCTACTTTGATGACGTTATCTCCCGACAATTTTAAAAACTTTAGTGCTCGTCCTGTAATTTAGCAGGAATATACCTTCTAGTATTCCTCTAACTTTTACGAATTTACCCTGAAATCTTCTTCAGTAACTCTAACTAATGGATAGCCAACATGTAGTCCCAACGATTATATAATTACTTCATTAACTCAGTGCTTCAAATTATTATATTACTACTAATTTTCTTGCCATAATTTTAAACACAGCAAACTATCCACTCCCCTTTCATTTAAATACTTGTCGAGAAGGAGATATTGTACGCAAATAAACCAGCAAATCTCTAAGTGGATGTCAAAACTTCATTTATATCTTTGCCTCCTTGTATAACTACAAGTAGGCTAAACTATCAACAAAATCATTAATTAATAACAAAGTTAGTATTAATTCACCTCTTTATATACAACATACATAGTGATGCTGATTTGTACGACGCCCAACATTAAGTTTCTATGACTATAATTAAAATATTTGTCACAATAGTTGATTTTTATTACTCTCACTGTTAGACATAATTAACATTTTTGAGTCGTTACAGGTAACAGGACGCAAAACAAAGTTTTCAATTATTGACGGGTTTATTTGCAACTAGAGTCAGTCTTCAATTGTTACAAAAATATTTTACAACAGCCAAATATATTAATTCTTAAGAGTGCATTTTATTTCATAAAATTTTCACCGTAGGATGTTACTGTTTAAATTACATTTTATTTACATTGGTACAAGAATTAATATGCAGTACGAATAGCAGATGTAAGAATCACGGATCAGTAACATTTATTTGTGTTTCGTCTGCAAACATTCCTACGGCGGTTAAGGAACAATATTGCTAGTGTAGCCAGTCACATTTGACTTGAGGTCAACGTGCTGCAGTCAAAAGCCAGCTGTAATACTGTGAAGGTCTTGCTGGAATCTGATGGTAGGTACAGCCAACAGAATGGTTTTGTGAACAGTAACGCTAAATGTGAATGGTAAATTACTGACGATCAAGAAGAGTTTCTGTTGCTGTGCAAATGGCCAACATTGAGAAAGAATAAGTATTTATGTGACTAAAATTGATCACATGTTGTGTTAAACTTCGTATTCTGTATGTCTAAGCAGTATTTTCGGTCCCGATTGATATCAGAACTTATAATTATTTCCCGGGTGTGGCATTGTCACAGGCAATGTTATGAACATTATAATGAAGCTGAGAAGAATATCCTATTCATATTTGTTTTCGAATGCACTTATAATCTTCGGCTTGAAATATAAATTTTACAATAAAATTTAATGAGGTATTTAGTTGTGTAATTAATTGGTACATACGATGATCAGAGTGTTATAAAGCGTAAACATGTATAACAAATTCATGGTAACGTACTAATATTGTAGTTTTCATTAATACAAAACTAAACAAAGCAAATCAGTTTTGCTACTCTGACGGAATAATAAATACGATTTAGGTAGTGTTACGAACTTTAGAATGAAGCTGGGAAGAACATTCTATTATTTTTTTAGAATACACGTAATATAAACTCTGGCTTGAAATATAAATTTAACAATTAAGACATTAATTATGTATTTCATTATGTAATTAACAACTACATACTATCAAAGTGTTATAAAGCATAAACACGTAAGACTGATACACCGTAGCGTATTAACATTCTAGTGTTCGTGAATACGAAAGTCAACAAAGAAAATCAGTTTTGCTATTCCGACGGAATAACAAATACGAACTAAATACTTTAATGTTCTCATACCTCGTAATCGTAGTACGTAATAAGAAAAATGTGGTATAAATCACTCTGAAGATATAATAACTTCTTTGTATAAGTTACGTAAGTGTTATTTGTGATTGCTCTTCACAAATATTATTACAAATTTTAAGAATTTTATAGATTTCGCTGCTTACTTTAATTGAATAGTATTTTTTTCGCGTATAGGATTTCTTGGTACAAATTGCAACCAAAAAAATTATTTAACGGATTCTAAAACAAGTTGCACCTCAATTTTTCATCGTTTGACATTTTCAGTTATAGAATGTTAGTCGTTTACCAACTGCAAAATCTTCACCATATTTTATTTCTCTTAGAAAAGCAATAATGGAGCTCAACAAGCTCTTTCTGTAATCCCTCCTGAAGTTAACATAAGATATTATAAATTAAAACCGTATTTTATGCTACGCATGTGAGTTAAGTTTTAGTATGTTTGTAGAAGATATTGTAACTAAGGGAAGAGACCAACTCGAGACATTAATATCCAACATAGTAGTTTTTTTTTCAGATGTGGTAACAATTTATGTAAAACTTATTTAAATTTCATAGTTGATTGCTTCCGTTAAAACTGTATTTCAAAATACTAACAACAAGAAGGAATCGTTCGCAGTTTTCTATTAAGAGCTCTGCCTGTTCGGAGCTATGTATTACGTTTTTGAGGCATGAGTACAATGTCAATGGAGTAATAAGCGCAGCACTGACGAGTATTTCAAGTGCGCAGTTGTCTGTGAATCCGAGCTACTCATTCTGTGTTGTGTCCTTACGTCGTTTTCTTATAACACGTTCAGCGGGCATTCCCTCATTATACTTCTACGTCTTCCCAGATCAGGCTGGGCGTGAATTTGTGTTCGTCCAATTGGTCTGAAAAAATTGTCTCTATACAATTGTCTCATGAAAAATTTCTTAGTTAAGTCACATTGATACCTGTAACATAATAATGTATATGCACTCTTGGCCGAGGAGCTGCATAGCCGTGGGTCAGAAATTAGTTAAATGAACTTCTCAGTCGCTTTTAGGAACGTTCACTGTATGCATGTGCGAGGATAGTCTACATTCAAAATTTCTTGCAGTCTGTGATATTAAATTATTTTCGATAGTTTAACTACACTACGTGGATTCAACCACAGCACTGGACCGAAACTATTGTTCAAGAAAACCGACCATGAAACATATTACGGATGAGACAAACCTAACGTGTTGCGAATTTATAAGATGCCAATATAAACTGCTAACGTCTTTTTATCTTCCGCTGCTTCTATCATAACACCGAACAAAGGAAGAAAATTCTAACAATATTCAAGCGAAACAGGAAAAACCAATATAGTTACACCATATCTTAGTACTTAAAGACCATTTAGGCTGCAGCACATAACAACTATGCAATGATAAGTGCAGTTTACTGAAATTGCGTACTTTTTATGTCTCCAATTAGTCCTAATAAAGCAAGTAGAGTAATATGTTTGACTACATTACGTAAAGTCAGAAAAGGATGCTTTTAATTGGATATTAAGTTAATAAGTTAAACTGTGAACGACATATAATTGAACACTGTCACGCCATATGTCTATGATATCTAACCGTTTTAACAACCCAGCAGATACAGAAGAAAATAGTGCGTTAAATATACACTTTAGAAATATATTTTAGTTTTTTTGATTTCATAGTTCTGTAATTGTGTCGCATTTCTGACGGAAAATGTGCTGATACGGAGATAGCAAAGATTCTTTTGACTGTTACCTAGTCAGGATTATATTTTTGATGTTGTCCTCTAATGCCACTCTCAAACATATTACTATTCAATCGTAATGAATAAGCGCAGACTTTTAATACAAAAATGCAAATTTGTACAAATTAAATATATAATATGATGGTACATAGTATTTAATAACATCAAAAGTTTTAAAAAGTTTAAGGGGTATGCCACATTTTTTTTTTACTTTCGCTACGTTTCGAGACGTGCTCAGGACCCAAGAACAACTCGTGTTCCTTTTCAGTAACACTGCTCTTGAGCCTGTAACCTATAAATTATCTTTAGAAAGAGAAGAAAATGATTCGATTTTTCAATGACCAACATGTTATAATACACTGTCCTGAATATATAGCTCGTTTGTTACGTTCGACAAAATTTCTACAGTTCAACAAATAAATGGCAACGAAATAAGTTGCACACCCACATTTTCAATTCTGTGAGTTGTGTGCTTTTTCCTTCAAGGAGTATTATATTGCGAGATGCAGCGCACGCGTCAATTCACAGCCTGAGATTGCGCCTGTGACGTAGTGCGTCTGCAGTACACGCTGAAAACACCCAAACGGGACTTTGAAATATTTTGGGCTCCATGAGTGCGCTCATTTATTCTGAACAGCACAGTATTTTGTTATTATCAATTATGTCTAAAGAAAAAGTAACAGGCTATAACAGGATTTAAAGATTGTTTATTGTTGTATTATTAAGTTATTGGTTATCGTCTGAGATTTTCATGCTTGAATTGCGCCATGAAATTTAAGAATGTATATTTAATTATTTTTAATGTATCCATATTATGTTTTCCTTATAAGGGAATTAGTAAAACGCTTGAAACTGTTTAAGAAAAAAATGCATTAGCATTTTTCATTTCTCTGCAAGTTGACCACATTTTACTTGCTTATAATGTTTTTACTTCATTGGTGCCATTTAATTTGCTAGTTTATATTCGTGTATGTATTTTACATAACTGTTCATTTTAATGAAATTGTTTGGAAATTTAATGACTTTTTGCCAAATGACACTGTATAAGTGCGCACAATAATTGCAAAATCGTATGCTGTAATCGTAGCTGTGTAATTATGTTTACATATGGCAAAATAATTGTGCTAAAACGTATTCAAAAAGTCTGTATATGTACTTTGACATTTCATTAGTGTATGCACGTATTTCAAAACTCTTGGCAGTCGTGAATCAGTAGTAACAGAGATAAGATATTGCAATATTATTTGCCACGACTATAGTTGGTTTAACTTCATAAACGTGGAGAAACTGACTATATAAAATATTAACAGTACTATTGAGTATTTTGTGTCTGCTAAGTTCATCCGTGTAAACTGTTTAGAAATAAATACTCTGTCCTGATGCTGTTATTTTTCACAAATAGTTTAAATTGTAAAAGTCGTTCCTCGCATTCCATTTTCCTCCAATATGATAATTGCGAAAATTAGCCATGCACTCACTTGCTTGGTAATATGCTAATATTCTTAACCACTCTAAAGCGAAAACATCACTGTGACCAATGCAGGTTTAAAAACAATAATTTATAGAAAAGTTTTCCTTTCTTAATTTATCCATATTCGTGTTGATCGTAGATGAACTCACTTATATAAAAATAGGTGTTTTCGTTGTGGCGGAAATACTGAAAATGCAACCAGTTACTACATTGTAACTCTAACAATATTGATAGTTTACGTGTTCTTTAATTATGAAATACGTAGTTTCTATCTCGATGGCAGATGCTCTGCAAAAATTTAGCTAATATTCCCTTACATAAGAGAGAAACAAATTTCACTTTTATGAAAGCAAAAATTACTGGTCAAGCGTAAGAAGATAGAGTGTAATATCGTATAACGAGAATGAAAATATTAAACCCACCAGTAAAATTACTAACGAAAATTACGATTTTTAATCTTGGAGGCGCTTGACATCAGTTCTATTAAACTTTTTATCGTTAGGTATTCGGGAAGGTACATTTTTAATCAAAAGTAACCCTAGAGCACCTTAGATTTTTTTACATTACAAATATTTTCTTGGTGGGTGACTTTATTTTTACTTCAAGCTTATTACAAAAATTAAGTTATACTGATCTATGGTACATCACATCGCTGTTGAACCCCCCCCCCCCCATATATATATATATATATATATATATAAAGATAACTATCAATATGTATTTCATATTGTTACCAAAGCGAGTTTTATGTAGACTACCGCAGCCGAACATAACCTTCATTTAGCTGTTTGGCTTCACATGTCCCGGATGAGATGTACGTCAAGAAAATTGATTATTTGTTTGGAATTTGCCGTTTTTTTTTTTCAGGGAAACATTAATCTTATGTATTTGCGTATCTTAACCATGAAATTGAAACTACTCTTTTTTACCCTTGCGTGCAAATCTATGAATGCGTAACATTTTTGCTTTCTGCAATTACCAACTAACAAATCAGCATGTTTGTAAACAAGCTTTGTTTCCCACAGTACTTTTCTCCTGCGGTGACGTCAGGGAGCGTGTACTTCAAGTCGTCCATTATTTTTTTATATTAGGGCTTACTTTATGTCGGGTACACTGTATTTTTTTTTGCAAATTGGTTCATGTTTGAGAAACTAATAACGAGATACACATGGTTACAGTAAAATTGTTTTATTGTAGAGCTTACGTTTTTCCAATGAACACACGCACGTGCACACACACACAAACGCTCTCATCCTCACACATACACTATCTCTCTCACTCTCTCTCTCTCTGTCACTATCTCTCCTTTTTTCAATGTGAAAATATTGGTACTGCAACCATGACAGTTGGAACAAGGTTACCCAACCAAATACATTGTGTTTGAAACCCAAGACGCTGAAATAATATCCGCTTTGTGAATACAAAGTATCTCGAAGTTATTATTAGCCTGTTGTAACCGTTGGTTACGTTTCAGGTCCATATAACAAAAAAAATCAATATTTTTGCTTCAACAGAAGTTCATCTTGACGTGCATCAAACTGACGATTATTCTACTTTCAAACAAAAAAAAATCAAGAACAAGTCAAGCTTTTCAAGAATTCAAGGACGTGTGATCACCATGATATTGTAACCGATTTATAAAATTTACTTAAATTCCTAAACGCGTTTATACCGGTCGGTTTCAGTAAAAATTTTGACGGAAGTCCCTACCGGAAAACCTGGTACATTCAACAAAAAACTAGTACGTCTTGTCGTACACACTAAGCAAACACCAAGTATAATTTTTATCGTTTGTCAAAAACTTATATGTTTACGAATTATTTTTTTCGTCTAGCGACACAGCCTGCAATGCATAAGAAATGAGCACAACTACTTTCCGTAGAATTTCCCTTTCAAGCTAATGATATCACTGAGTGAAGAGTGAAAGATTTGCCGTAATGTAACGTCGTTTTGCACCAGAAATAAAGATAATATGTGTTCATCACTAAATTATTGCAATATTCTCTTACAGTGTAACCGACTAGGTCACGAACACAAAAACAGGTTTGTATATCTCTCACCCACACTCTTACTCCGTTGGAATTTGTTAAATATAAACTGTTACCGTTTATTTCTTAGCTGATATTATCCTTTAGACCAGGACTTCTCAATTAAATGTACCTTTGGGCTACTTGTTTCAATTTTGTAACTACCAAAAACATTCGGGGGCTAAAAGTAAAAAAAAATGCAGTCAATAACTAAATCTAACATAAATCATTGTCATACGCAGAGGTTACACTGACCTAACTATAACTATTAAGAAATAGCCTTTAAATTATTATAACAAAACATTTTCGCTGATTTCTGACATTTTGATGGCGGCCCACGGGCCGCTCATTGAGAAGGTCTGGAGACTATTTCGTGGTTTTGAGGTCAAATGGCGATAGCAGGGAAATGCCTGGTTTATTTCAGTTAATTAAAAATAAACGTATCGTGAGTATTTATTATACGCATTAAGTCTCGCACCACACATATCAGGGAGTACATTACCGTAAAATGTCTTGCATTTATCTATTATACCAGTAACAAAAGTAACACGAAATTATGTTTTTGCGTGAATGTAGTACGTTTCATATTATTTTTTCGTGGAATGGAGAACAGCGTTAATGATATAGATTATCGTGAAGTTTGTCTGATACATCACAACCGAAAACACTTTTACTTCACGGAATATAATAATTTTTACCATTCAAAAATTGTAATGGTAGCTTAAAAAGATACGTAAATTTGTTTCTTACTGGAATGCATTTTTGTTAAGCCCATTATGTACTGATCAT
>PNEQ01121136.1:53182-146864 GCA_003012365.1 Medauroidea extradentata
GATTTTACTCCCACTTGCCTTGGCAAATTATAGACGTACAGACTCACAATAATCTTATTCTGATTGGTGCAGTCAAATGAGAAACGTGTCTGAACAAAGACACGCTGCCAATAACCTTGAAACAGAACTGCCGATGTGCACGTGAGTCACTGAAACAAAGTGGGGCAAAAATCTTTTCGCGACAAAATCGTGGCCCTACTGATTATATCTAAACGGTCAGCTTTTCGTACATATTATTGAAAATAAAAATTAATATTATTTGACGTATAAGTCTGGTAAATAACAGCATAATTGTGGGTTTAAGGTGATTCAAAACTAAGGAGAGGCGTTTTCAAGCACAGCGAACAGAAAAAGGTAGAGTAACGACTCTTGGATGGAGTACTCGTTGCGTGACAGGACGTCAGTAGAAAACACTTGATTCTGCGACCACGCAGTGTTGATGACCTTTCAGATGCGACTAGACACACGCACGCGCCTTCACACGTTGTAAACCTCAAACATGTATGTAGGAATTTCGTGGATGTCGCTGACTGAGTCTTTTCTTCAGTCAACCGTAGTTTAATGAATATATTCCCTGTGGGCCTTTGCTAATGAGAAATCCTTAATTACGTTGAGAAGAGGAGTGGTGTTCTAAGAAGGATCCAGCTTTGGCCTGAATGATGGTTCAGAAGCAATGACTTGCAAGATACTTGGGAACTTGTTCAATGCGCATTGTGTACATTGCACTCTAATTTATATAATTTTTAATATGCGTTATTTTTAATGAAACTTGGTCCAGTCAACTACATCAAGTAAATACGTACGTACTAATTTTGTAAGGAAGCTTTTCAGTTTATTTCCTCACAAAGGTACACATTTTTCTCATTCGTCGTTTCTTACAAATTTACTGAAAATAAACTCATATATGTATTATGAGCTTAAATTTTTTTGTATAATGTGATTTAATTGTAGGACTGTTACAGAACATCAAAGATATATATATATATATATATATATATATATATATATATATATATATATATATATATATATATATATATAGAGGACTATTTTAAAGTGACAATTTTTTTTTTCATTTAAAATACATTTTAGGTTGGCTTGTAATTGCATAATTTAGCTAACCAATTAATGGAAATATGTTGAGTACTATATAACATTTGATTTAGAAAATAATTTTTCTCATTGCTCTGTCTTCCAAAATAACAAACAAAGGACGGCTAATATTTCTAAATGTAATACTTGCTAAATCAACACGTGAAACTAATTTGTTTCAAGTTAGGCAAATAGTTCATTACGTGTAATACGTTCAGCAATGGAGAGTAAAAGCGCATATGTTCAAGCACGAGATTAATTTCAATTTAATTTATTCAGTCTGCATTCCAGTTTTGGCAAAATTTTTGTAACAAGTATTGACTGTATAAATGATATCCCATAATTACTTATTTCAAGGCAGCCATTTCCAAAGCTATTTAAAACACATATCTTGAATTATCATAACAAGGAATCACTTAAGTGTCAAATTTAGGGAAAGTCCTTGCACTGTCTGTAAATTACTTAACACGAAAACTTCATGCATTAAATTATAATCCACCATTTCCTTTTTAAGAGGGAGTGTAATGCAATTTTACTTTATTTCCGACTTTTGATCACTAACGTTCATTCAAACTGTATTATCAAAATTTTCTCTTCGGCAAAGCATAGGCTATATTCTTAGTAAACCGCTTGACATAAATAATAACGGAAATCATTCATTAATTTGTTTTGCAGAAACATTTCAGGAGAATGCTTGAAAGTTAGCATTTAATTCCCTTGCAATGAATCTCCATGACAAATTAATGAAAGATTCCATTATTATTTATGTTTACGAAGTTTACCAGTTTACCAAGTATACACCCTGTGCTTTGTTGAAGAGAAAAATTTTGATGATACAATCTGAACAAATGTTATGGCTGAAAAACTGAAAATACAGCAAAACTGTCTAACACTCCCCCTTAAGCATGTTCTAATGCCATTTTTGCCTCGCAGAACATACTGTCAAGCTCTTCAAAACCCTTACCTGAAACTTTACTGAGGACAGCATAGATTGTAGGCTTTTTATTACGAATAGTTAGCGAATAATACATGAAAATTAGTTATAGCGGTTAAACTTAACTTCCATACATGAAAATTGATATGATAAAAATAATATATTGTCAATAAAACACTTAACACAAAAAAAATTCTAAAATATTTCTTTAGCTGTGTTGAATATAAAAAATAATTTGTATCATGTTTATTCTTGGTTTTTGTATTAATCATACGGGTAAACAACTAATAATGTTATCACTCATAAAAATAGAGATTAAGAATTTTTCCTAGAAAGCTTATTAACTGCTATTCATTTGACACAAAATATTGTATGTTAACACTTACGCAGAATTTTACGTACAGTTACTTTCGTAATTTACTCTAACTGTAAAATTATATCCTCATTTTTAACGTACACGAAAAGTTTTAAGCGGTATACACATGATGTACGTACGTATAAACATCTGTAATATCATTTGTAAGAATTATACAGTTTGAAAGAGCACAAGTTCTCAAGAAATGCTAGTTGCGGGGTAAAAATTACTATTAGTTCTAAAATAGTAAAATCATTGTACGTAAAAGTTTAAGAAAATGTCATTCAAAGAAACGAAAACGTATATACAGATAGTGCAGATTTCCCTATGTAGTAAAAAATTTTATTATTATGAATATTCTTAAAAAATTGAATCGGAAAACCTTACTTTAATGACAAATATTTATTAAATGTTGCACAATTCTAAAAATTTAAGAAATACCTCGTTCACTGAATTCATACACCAATTATTCTTACTGTGTTGACTAGAAATACAAAGTTTTCTAAATATCCCGACTACATAAAAATACAAATTGGTTGGTTAGGAAAACTGTGAATCACGCTTAGATCACATTTAGCGCACAATTGTAGAGGCTAAAATCGTACGCAGCTTCCCTCGACGTGCTTATGTAACGACTGCGTGTAAAATGATCGCCGATTAGCCAGCTGTCGTAAAGCGGGGTGCAAAATAAGAGAAAAGTATCCAAACAAATAACACTTATAGTTAGGGCCCCGGGAGTTTTCGCGAAAAGATTTTTGCCCCATTTTGTTTCAGTGTCTTACGTATACACCTGCACCTCAACTTCGTGATTATTTGCAGAATGTTTTTGTACAGAGTCGTTATTCATTTGACTGTGCCAATCAGTACACGGATAACTGCGACACATCACGTCTGTGATTTGCGGGTTTAACCTCCACACGCTGGGTGTTAAGGCATCCAATCACTGACCACATAGCAGAGGTGCAGGTGCGCACGTAAGGCACTGAAACAAAGTGATGCAAAAATCTTTTCGCGTAAACTACCGGGCCTAGGGACATTAATTATTACTTCGTCGTACGTAACGACCCATAGCAAGCACTCCGCAATATTCTCAGCAAGTCAAGTTACCCTTAGCTGTATAAACCAGGATGGCCTCAAGGTTAGAGAGGTTCTATTTTGTTTGTCTGTAATCAAAAACATCAATTTGTCATGTAGCAAAGTAAGCCAGATACTGTAAAAATAGGCGGGGGTGAACCGTCCTAATAAAAACCTCTCGGAAATATTCGGAAGAAGGTTATGACGTGGAACATGATGTCACGGCGCATTTGGCAATGCAATTACATTAGAATAGGATGGTAAAACAGCTACGTTACATTAAGCTTTAATTGGACTGGTTGCTGCACAGTTAGCGTCTAGTTTATCGCCAAAATATATAGGATGTCTTCTACTGAAGAGGTGGCTTGAAACCTGTTGTACAACGAATGTAATCTAAAGAAATCAACACTCTCTGAAACTAAAAATTCCAGTTTATATTACACATTTAAAAGTTGTCTGCATACAGAAAAGGTTTGGCATAGCTTCATAGAAGCACATTTAAATACAAAAAATTAAGCGTTAAATATGAGTCGCAGTGTAACTCCGATAAAATTATTTCCTTACAACGTTTGCAAGAGGCGAAATTTTTTAAAAAATCCCTACCTCTTTAAATTTGTTACAAAAATAGTAAGTTTTGTATTATTTAAGAATAAGTATTTATATTACATTATAAGTGCCAGGTTACTATATTTGAAGATTACCCGAACAATATTAAATAAATTTGTTTTTATTATATGAATCATAATTTATGTGGAATACCAGACTGATTATAAATACGGAAAAAAATACTTTGTAGTATATTATCGTGTGTAATATAATGAATATCGTAGCTACCTCAAACTGAACAGAGAGTTACAACATTAAGTACGTAACAAAACACTTAATTGAACGATACACGAATTATGACTTCTCAGATATAAAATTGTAAAAATGAGCAAGTATTTGAAAATGTCCAACGAAGTTTGTTATAGTTTACAGATACAATACTTACGTGATGAAAACATATTACGTTTATTTAAAGAGATTTACGTATTTCAAATCCGCTTGGGGCTCTAAATACGTCAAAATATTCAATGGCAGTAACTTCGGCATAGAGATGACTAGAAATTCCTTTCCTTAGCAAGCTTCACCTTAACGTTGATTTACCCCAGACGCCAGAATTTGTGCCAGTTACATCGGTGTCGTAATTTAAGATTAGTTATATTTTACTGCGACTGGTATTATTTTGTTAGCTTTCATAAAGGCATTTCATTTACGGAATTGTTTTATACATTTTATTGTATTAAATATTAAGTGCACTGATATTGTAATAATTTTACTCTTTTAAATTTAAATATTAGGGGCCGCGATCGTCGAGGGGTCAGACCTCTCGCATTCTACATAGGCGATCCGGGTTCGAACCTCAGCTGGATCAGTTCCGGATTTTTCGCATGTGTGGCGGACGTTGCACTTGGCCGACTTAGGCCTGATTCACAATGCGCAGTCGGCAGTCCGCTGTCGGCTGTCAGAGATTAATATGCACCATAAGATGTGTGTATTCACAATGTGCAGTCCGCAGTCGAATAGTCCGCAGTTCAGCAGTCGGAGATGGCGAACTTTATCTCTGACTGGTGGACTGCCGACTGCCGAAAAATTCCAACCAAACAGGCGTTTCTATCGTAATCACGTGATGTAAACAAATATTGTTTTAAGAGATTTTATATGGTTCTAAAAGCAAATTAAGCAATTTTACAATTTTAAGAACAATATGTTCAAAACATGGCCGATTATTAAATAGCAGTTTTTAAATATAATGCAAAAAACATGACTGCTGGACTACACATTGTGAATTGTATTCGACTGCCGGCTGCCAACTGCCAGCAGTCGGCTGTCGGCAGTCGACTGCTGTCTGCGCATTGTGAATCAGGCCTAATTTTCTCGGGGAACTCCGTACTCCCCCCTCCCACCACACTCATTCCATTGCTGCTCCACACTCATCTCATCCTAACCTCATATATTCTTCGGGCCGGACGGGCGACAGGCGTGTCTCGCAAGTCCAGCAGCCGGCCCAACCTTCATCCCGGCCTTCCCTTATACACAATGTGACCATGACTGAAGGCGGAAACACGTGGTGGGTATGTATTTTAATTAAAATATTGCGATATGTACTCGTTTCTCATTCCCGTCATTAATCCTCATCTGTTAGCCAATCAGATATGACTGTTTGGCCAGGAGCTTCAATACCGATTATTTTTTTTTTTTTTTTTTTTCAATTCTGGACAATACTCGCTGTGTGTAGCCAAACAAAAATGTTTAGCTTGACTATAATTTTTATGACGAATATTATAATTTTAACCTGATACTTGTGTAATTTATTTACTAAGGAAAGTCCATAGCGATATACAAATTAATTTCTACGATCCATTTTGTGACGCCATACCATTTCATTACAAAGCATTAAGCAAAATGTTACGAGAATTTTATATATGAAATAGGATTTCAGTAATTGGAACTTTTTAAGTCACCAGAAACTCACAAACTAGAGTACATTTTTAACATGCAAAACACGCGACGCTTGAAAGCGAAATAATTTGTATTTGCCTTTTTTTCCTCCACAATGTCATCAACATGAAAGCCTTTAACTATGAATGATCGACCGTGGGGTTTGCCACCAAGCCAACTGTGCCTTCTGTTCGCATTCCATTATGCAAATCGTACAAAATATTTTGAAACGCATCACGTTGTATCCTTTTAGGCGTGATTAAAGGAAATAAATACATTATACTTTTCCTGATTATGGTTTGAATCGGTATACATGTTGAGTGACTTCCGTAGATAGGAATGTATTTTATTTAGTATTCGTGAAAGGCAAGTGGTAAAAATATCAATGCAGTTTATTTCATTGACTGTATGATAATTAATGTATCCTGACTAATGGAAAGCAATTTACTTGTAGATAAGATAAGAACTATGAGAAATCTTACACACTTGAAAACAAAATATAATGTCTTACATAAGGAAATAAATAAAATTGAACGCATCATATGTTAAGGTACAATTTTCTAACAAACTAACACATGGATTTAAATACATAAATCGCAATTGCAATCACAGGAAAGACAAAATATTTTTCCTGTATGCTCTTGACTTTATCAAGATAATTAATATAATGTAGTGTCGCATCATATGTCTGATTTTAAGATACGAAATTTTTATACTTATTTATTAGCTACGTGAAAATTGTTATACACCAGTGAGTGTACATATAAAAGTTTCCTGAATAACTACTTAGAAGAAACTTAAATGTGTTTGTATTATCGTGAACTAATAAAAGCAACAAATGTATCGAAAGTATCACTTGTTCACGCAAACTTTGGGTAGAAAATCTGTTTTTTAGAAGTAACAGCAGGTTCTGTAGAATAAAGATACTGTTTGCTACTTCTATAGAAAAAGCTGTTACAGGATAAACCCTAATATTCCCGCCAAAATGGCCTGTTGTCCTATTTAAATAAAAGTATGTTATCTAGAACAATCCTTTTCTTTAAGTATTCGTCTTATTAAATAACATGTAACTCTTGTAGGCTCAAGAATATACTTTTAGCGCAAGGCTGTAAGGCACAGTGATTCGGAAGGTCAGAAAAAAACATTGGGAGGGCATTTCGGAGGAAGCAAAGTTTGTGGAGCAAATGACATCGTCGAGCGTTCCACGGATTGTATTTGCCTGACGGAATCACAAGCACGGGGGTAATTGATCAAATGTGCGCACATTTTTTGAGACAGTAAAAATAACCAAAATCTCTTACATATGTTATATATGTGTTTTAAACTTTAGCTGCAAATCATGAGAGTGTGCCTAGAAAACGCTGCCTGCAGTTTGTTTATTAATCCGACAATTATAATTATTTTGGAATGTGCCAATTCAACGAACTGTGTTACATGTAAAGAAACACTATTTCAATGACTTTGAACTCACTAGAATATAATTTCGCAGATTGTCGGTCCGCACATAGCTGTCTGACACCTTGTCCTTCGTCGCTTCATCGCGTCGTATCCAGTGGCGTACTGCGACTTCCAACCACCGAGCCACGTGGCGCTGTGGTAAAACTATCCGCGAGGATACCTGTCCGATTCCCGGTTCGACCATCCTTATAACTTCCAATTTCCATGGTTTTCCTCAATCACTACTGGCGAATGATACGATAAATCGTACACTAATGCAGGCACTAGCCGATTGTTTCTCCGTTTACCGTCTGTTTGAACAATATTGGTTGCAGTTCTTATGGCTTCGCTGCCATGCCTAAAATGTACCTGCAGGTACAGTCGTCAGCCTGTATGTACAGTCCGTCTCACCTCACTTTCATTGATATCCGCACTGTTAGCGTCATACCCAGCGAGGAGGCGCAACGGTTATACGTTGCACTCGCATTCAGGAGGACCCGTGTTCAATTCCCGGCTCCGACCATCTTGATTTCGGCTTTCCGATATCGCTCCAGGCGAATTCTGGGATGTTTCCTTAAAACATGTTATGGCATACTCCTCTCCCAGATCCCGTCAATGTATCAAGCTGTGTATCACCGTCTCTAACGACCTCGTCGTTGAGTCTCAGTGTCATAGATAAAAGTGGTGCATATAGAAGATTCCAAGTTATGGGTTCCTTCCTCGTATAACCTTGGATATCGTCGCCTAAGTTGCCAAGTAATGTTACGGTTAGCCGTAATTTCCACACCTCTTAAACTTCTGCTGCTGGTCTCGTCAAAGACGTGCGCCTGGACCGGGTAGTGGAATGAACGTGTAGTGCACTTCACCTGCCAATTTTCAAATGCTGTATGCACGTCTTTACGGACACAAACCACGCAATCCCGTTGTAATTGACACACGTTATTGTATTGTAACAACATTATTTAAAAGAGTAAGGATATATTACGACACTTATTATAGTGTTGTTTTCAGAACAAAACCTAGAAAAAAAATTGTCATGTATTTTTATTTTTAATAGGCCTAATGTCGCAATAGCAACATGCTTGTTTACGTGCACGAGACTCATAACATTTCTTAAGTTTCAACGCAAGCTTAACTATACTTTGGAATTCTCTATATGTTTCTATGCTACATAATAACTTTACATGTGTATATATGTATTCCGAAGTTAAATTATTACATAAAATGTATGTTTAAGTCATGCTTTAAATATTATAAATATGTGTACTTACAAATGCATGTTAACTATAAGTGATTCAGGAATATGCAAAAGGGACCAAGTCCAAGTGAGTAAGTTGCTGGGAAATAACTAAAAACCTATTTTAGTGGATCTGGGAGTGAAACAGGTCATCAATAATGGATAACTTCAAAGTATAGTGTGTGTGGAATAATATGAAACACAACTGACGTAGACACGCATTTACATTTTATGTTTTAGAAATTAATAATATTAATGGAATTGATACCTTTTTAAAAATAAGAAGCGTTTTTTTCTAACAATGGTATTATTTTGTATATTACTGAAACACTAATAATATGATACATAGAAACATATTTTGCAAACACAACACCACCCAGTACCTTTTATCCATAAAGCAGTGTTATGTATTACACTATCAGAGAAAGCATAATTGTCTTTGGTGTAGATTATTGGAACATTAGTACATGCTAGTGAAAAAACTACAAAGCAACATTGAAAATTATTATTCAACTAAGATCATGTAAGTCATAAACAAAATAATGCACCATTGGCACATTCATGAATTATAGTCCGTTTAACGTATTTCTTGTATAGGACTGGGTTTCCCTTGCTGTTGACAGCCAAGAGAATGCTTTGGAGAGTCTAAATTTCGTATTAACTGAATTTGCTCAAAAAGTTGACTTGGTCCCTTTTGCAAATTCCCGATTCAAGTGTATTTGTCTCTGACACACGCATAATTAATTGATCGTTTTTTATGATCTGTAGATACGATTTTGTATTTAAAATGTACATCGCGCAATTATTTCTCCTAGAAATATCTAGTCTGTAAAATGTTACTGCCAATATCACGGTTAACAACGTAAATATGGTTTGAACGGTCACTACGAAATGTTTGATGAGAATGGGACATCTGTGTTAAAGATTAATATTAAAACTGTTCCTATGTTTATCTTTGATCAAACACGCTGTAAATAATTTTAGAGCTTTAGTGTGTGCATAAACTCTTATGCTCACTGTCTTGAACATTATATTTAAGTAAGCTCAATATGACACATATTGCTGAATTATATTTCACAGGATGTAGATTCAAAGCTAATCAATTTTAATGTTTTGCCCGACTTAATATGGGTCGGCTACATTTTTTTGGAAAAGATAGTACTGCACAGAATCTGTCACTTTCAATAAACAAGACGAAACTACTCTTCTTATGCCTGTGATCCACCTTAATATTATTTTTGTTTTGTTTTTGAACCTTCAAGAAAATTTGTTAATTTATTTTAGGAATACGTTTAAATTTAGTTTTTTAGTACCGGTATATTGTAGCAGCGGCCGCATACGTGCGATTAGCAAAAACTGTGTTTGAAATATATGGTGTGTTAGTGTACCTCTTTTAGGAGAAATAGAGAAAAGTTATTAGAAAATGGCAGATTATATGAGTTGTAAATTGTCCCTTTAACTATAGTAAAATTGCTGCTTTTACCTAATTTTGTCCTGTTAATTATCCATGAAGAGAATGCGAGGTGATTGTAAATGGGCAGATAAACATGAAGTTACCCTTAAGAACAAAATAATAGAAGAGTTAGGGAAACAACGGTAATAAGTCACCCAAGCGTTCTAGGAAGTTTAAAGGAGAAAATAAGGTATGTTAATGACTAATTATATGACAAGGAAACTATTCATTCAAGTGTTATGGTTTATGATTAGGCTAATCAGATTCTGTTTGACATTAAAATTGTATATATGACTGCATTAAGTATTTTTAAAACATAGATAATATTGAATTTTGCTACATACACTTATAAATGTCGACATATCTGTGATAACTGAAATATGGTTGAAAAGTGGGGAAGAAAAGTACTATGGAAAGGAAAATTTGGAAGGAATACTTGTAACAAGAAAGAAACAGGTAGGGGAAGGTGTTGCCGTTTATGTAAACAAATGTTGGAATCTTACAACTGAACCGTCGGTGCAAAATAAGCATAGTATAGTATATGTACAGTTAAACAAATGAAATACAAGGATAAATCTGGTTGCATGTTATAACCCTGGTATAACTAATTTAAAACTTTTTTTGGTTGATTTGGAAAGAGTTAACTCACATATTTTTATAATGTCAAGGCCGTTGTGTTACATTATATCATAAGTTATTGTTAGATACATTAATTTCAACCTATGATTGACAAGCATGTATTACTGAATATTTTATGTATTGTAATACATTTATGAATGTTACTAAATGTGTAAAGTGTTAAATTGTTACAAATATTGTAAAGTTTTAAATAGTCGCATGTGCATAAATATGTTGTACATTTCATACTCTCTGCAACAATTTAAAAAATAATAATTTTCGGTAATTTAAATACCGGAGACTTGAATTCTGGTAGCAGGTTATGAAGTCACTACCGAAACTTAGTTTCAATACTGATGGATTGAAACGCTCGCCTAGCTACATACATTTACTCAGTAGTTTGATGCAATGTGACTTACTGTCGCATTTGTAACGTTTCCCCAAGAACAGTTATTTTTCCAGACGTTTTTGGAGAACTTTTCGTATGTGTTATTTTTTCAGGTCGACTGACCGTTTTTCCAACCTCTATTTTCACAACTGACTGTAACGTATTTTCACTAACCCAGTTAAAATTGGTCTTTCATAGCTTTGTAATTGCTAAATGTTCTATGTGTTTGTGTTCTTTTTTTTTTTCGTGTACAGACTTTCAGAATTTTTGTGAATGAAAAGTAAGTGAACGACTAAAACCGACAGTATGTAAATTTTCAGTAAAACTTTAATTATTTTAAAGTTTATACGTATTTGAAATCAACTGGGTTAATTAGAAGACATAAATAAATATATAATTATGAAATTGTTTAAAAATTAGGAACGGGGTTGGACACTTACGAAATTACATACATAAAACATGTACTATTTTGTGTAATTTGTATTATTTACCGATAAGAGAAAGTACCAACATCCTGTTTAAACGTTTTTAAGTGAAAATGATGCTCTTAAGACAAATATGTGAGTGACTTGTCCTGCGAAACGACTGTTCGAATTGCCCTGGATGGGAAATCGAGGGTGTGTTTTCAGCACTTCACACATTTTTACTTTTAATGTTAGCATCGTAACTAACCTAAAAGTAGGAAATTGCCACTGTAGGTAGAAACATTTAAACACGCAGGAGAGTATAGTGCCCCTATGAACCTTGGGAGCTGTCATATAATTGGCTACACTCACAGATTTAGACATGCATAAAATATCATAATCTGCTGGAGTTCATCATTCGAGTTTTGAATTTAGTCTACAGTACGTAACAATTTGTCAGTAATTCCAAACTACATTGCCGTATCAGAACTTATATGTAGAAAAAACATTTGTTCATTATTAGAACGCTCTAATTTTTATGAATACCGTCACTCCTAATTATAGTATTTTGTAAAATGGCTTTATATTTATTCATTTGAACAAAACTTGGCAAATTTGCACAGTAATATTTTTGATACATGCAACGAAAAAAATTAATGTTTACTATAATATAACGTTGTCAGCTGCTTTTGTATTGTAAACAGCAAAACACATTCAAAATTACATTTAATGTTACAAAATATTTCTTCTAAGACAGTAATATTGTAATGGTTCCAATAAGCAAATGAAAAAAAAAATGGTTTTTAAATAATTTTCACTGCTGCGTTTCGTCTAGTTACGTACTTTTTTCTAAGAACCTACACATTTACAGCTTCTTATTTCACTGGAATGAATCCATTATCCAGTAACAAATCTTCATTATATCTTCCTTCTTGAAGTAGAATACAAAATCTTAATGACACATATTTTATTTCCAGTGCGCACATAAGTAATGACAAAATAATAATTAGCGTTCATCGAAAAATTTAACTAATTTTATTTACATCCACATGCTTGATGATTTGATGATGTTAGTTTTTTTTTTAAGTTTTTTTTTTGTACTTCAGTGAAACTAGGACCGTGCAAGAAAGTAATTAAATAAACGCAAATACATATTTTCGTGTTATCAGATTTGAAAATCTTGTGACTCGGAACACTAATTCAAGTTACGAACAAGAAGAAATAATGTGCCAGCACACATAGGCACAATGAAGTAGCTTTGTTTGCTTTTAATTTCTCTTAGTACTTTGTGGCCGGCCTCATTATTACATATCCACTGCCACGAGCACAGAGAAATGTAATAATACGACCGAAGACTGCGATTACACGTTGCTTAAATAACTGTTGATTTTTCCGCCTTCTGCGTTTTTTCATTGCTTTATTTGCAACTTATTCTACTACGCTGAACTTTCGACGGCTAACTGCACCGTGCATATATGAATTTCGAATTCCGTCTTGCCCGCAGGATTCTGGTTTCCCCGGCCGTAGACAGACAAAATCATATTTCGATGGCTGTGTTTGCGTTAATTTCTTCCATACTGAAATGTGATAAAATTATTTTTCTCTGGGCAAGTACTAGAATAATAATTAATTGGTATATTTATTCTACTTTTTAAACTACAAACATTTTTTCACCAAGTTACGTAAAGCATCATAAAGTGATAAATTTTCCATGTCTAGTATTTAAATAAGAATTTTTTTAGTAGGCCTACCCTATGTCCTTTTTTATGTGCACTAATGTGTTATACGTAATAATATTTATTCTTTCTTTACAATTATATTGAACGATATTTATTTGCGTACATAAAATATTGTATAGGCCTACATGCATCACATTATCGTGAGAAATTTTGCAGTGGGTGCAAAATGGAAAAAGTTTGACTGGGTCTTTATTTACTCGCAACCAGTCGTCTCTTTCTCGTGGAATTGTAAGAGGAAACTCAGAGAAGATTCACGAATCTTGTTTAGTTCAAGAATATTTTGATAAATTAAATTTCCCTGTAAGTAGCAAGTTTCAGAACGATAAGTTAAAATTATTAATGTCAATAAAAATTAATATAGTTCCAAGCTTTACTTGCCAGTTGTTTAACGTACGAATAGTTTGCTTCCTCGTTGTAACCGTCTATTGCTAACGATTAACCTCTGCTTCTCCCGAATGCTCTTAATACAAATATTTTCTAGGTAAATATGTAATACTTGCCTTCTTGTACCAACATTAAAAATACCAAATTAGACCAATTCATGAAAATTACTTATATGTTGCGCGATTCTCGGTACATAGAAAAATTTAAGTTTCTCGAAATTTTTCAGCCCTGTCTGGGCGACGAAGCAACGAATTATGTAAAGTTAACTTCTCCAGCTGGTGTCAAAATTGGCACAGAAGTGGATATGGCAATAGTACACACAATCGCGTAATTTTCTGCTTGCTGGCACTTTTCCACAGTCTAGAAATAAGAAAGAGTGTAATTTCGTATTCGGCTACGACTATATAACGGTACGTAATAACTATGTCAGTGGATAAAATGTTCCAGTATATATTTTTATATGCCGTTGATTTTTAATTGCTACAACTATAGAAGTGTGCAGCTTTCGTGGCCTTCGGCATGCCGGTCTTGGCTTCCGGGCTGAAGCCACGTGTGGTTGGTTTTAGTAACTGACATTTCGCCGAATATTTCAGTTGGCATCTTCAGGGTCTCCATCCCAGAAGTCAAAACCGTCATTTGTCATTTGTACAACTAATTTCATTGTTCATTTTGTCGGTGCATAAATAATGTATTTTTAATTTTAATAAAAGATGATTATTTTTTAGTTTTTTTACATAACTCAAATTAAAGTAAACTTGTTAAACACCTTTTATTTTATTCATGTTCACCCGTTGCTTTAATTTAGTAAACTTTAACAGAACGGTATTTGTGCTTTGTTGAGTTTTAAAAAAAATTATAATTAATTACGTGTTTGTAAATATGTAACAATCGAAATTTAACTGAACTAATGTCCCTGAACAATTAATACTTATTTATTTCCAATGTATTTCGCAAGGCGGAAGAGATATATTCTGTACGTAGTACGTTTGCTACGTAATTCACAAGAAGTTATCGTGCTTGTTGGTTTCTATTAATAAACTTATATATTAAATTAGTGGTTATATTAACTTGCAAGCGCACCAGTAACGCAGAAACGATCTTTCAGTCATGTTTCCATGCACAGAAGTAATGATCTTTCCATGAACTTGTCACACGAATTCTACAAGGCAAATTAACATTTGTGAGAAATTATTGTTCAGTATTAAAGTACTCAATACTATAACTTCAAGTGAATCACTGTCAGCTGGAATAGTTATTAAGCCTTATTTTTTCGAGACTTATATATAACCTTATTTAAAACCAGTTTCAAGAGAAATAGAACTTTTGTCACCTCTGGTGTTGAAATTACTCATTTTCGTATAATAAATGCAAGGTGTGAGGAATTATTGGCAATATTTCGTTAGAGAAACTTTATATTTTATTAATATGCGTACTATAAGACTAATATTGAACAA
Source organism: Medauroidea extradentata (assembly GCA_003012365.1). Classification (NCBI taxonomy): domain Eukaryota; kingdom Metazoa; phylum Arthropoda; class Insecta; order Phasmatodea; family Phasmatidae; genus Medauroidea; species Medauroidea extradentata. Next base: position 68,233 of record PNEQ01121136.1, read on the forward strand.
AAATTTTCTAGGACTATTTTACTATGACCGGGAACATTTTTTGGACATGTCTAGTGACAATGAAACAAAAGGCAAAAGAAAAACTATCCGATATTAGCTGTTGTCAACAAATCTATAACATACGGAAAGGAATACAGTCGAGACTAACAAGACGACACGAAAACCAATAAATAAAGACACTGGAAAATCGCGGGAATAGTTGACTGTTTGCTAGGCTCCAACGTGATGTATAAAACACTGAATGTTTCGTATCAACATTGGCTATCGTTTATTTCTAGCATTTTTTCTCTCTACAACCGGCACAGTTAGAACTGCACAGATTGGACACACAGCATGTGTGATTCGTCCCAAAACTGTTCACACGTTTCACGGTTAATATAATACAGTTTATTGGAGACTATTTGAAACATTTTCGCGATTTTCCAGTGTCTCTACCAATAAAATATATACACCTAACCAACTACACAAATAATTCGGAAACGTTATATTTGGTAAGTCAACCCTACTTCGTGATACTAAGGCTTCAAACTTCAGTAACAGAAATTTGTAGAACACTTTAATTGTCATCTGATGTTTGATACATTGGTCACTTATTGCCGGAACTGCACATGCCTGTTGGTGACCTAGTGAACTCTTGTTAGCAGATCCTTCCAAATTTTGTGAATCCCACAAAGAGATTTATCACGGAAATAAGGTATACCACGAACCACGATATTTGATCAGTTTACTCTTGTCGTTGTTTTAAGAAATGCGACACAGAAAAAGAAGGACAGTAAAATAAAACAACAATCTAAAGTGGACAGCCAGTTTGCTGGAGTTCCTCAGCTTGTACGTGTGCCTAGAGTCAGGAACAGTTCTCAGTTACCTAAACATCGCATCTGTTGTCATCTTAAGAGCCTGCTACTTTTCGCGTGGGTGTCCTTTGTTTTGTCTAACGTGTTCACATACATTCGTGTTTACTGTCATTTGTTTTGACATTGTTGTCCACGTCCAGTGTTATCGTCATTTGCATACTCCTTATTTTGATGTTTTATTCCCAGTACTCATAAGTGCAGAATTATTTATTCCTACAACATTTCATGATTATCTTTTAAAAATATACGGACCGTACACTATGTGGATTTTACTTCCATGTCATGAAATATATTCAAATCACTAAGTAAGAAAAATTAAATAAGCTGTACATTATGACAGTTGCGTACGCTAACGAAGCACATTTTAGTAGTGTATTTGAATGTTTCTTGCAATGGGACAGAATAAGATACTGTATTATTGTAGACATACGGCATTACAGTATTATATCGTCCCAGAAATCTTAGAACGAGACTATGGAATAAACAAACAAAAACGAAAAAAATGAGAAAACAAGCTTGTTTGGCTATGGTCGACACATCCATAAACCAAAACTACAGAACATGAAAAATCCCACAAGGAATACGTCGACAACAAATAATGGAAAATAAAATTAACATAAAAAATAAAGGTCGAAATACAAAAACAAAATAATCTGTGAAACTCAGGACAACACAATTTAGACAGCACAGACAATACTGGGACGAAGACAATAATGGGCACAATTTGCAAAGACACAATAGACTATGCAATCGATTAAAAGGTGCGTGGCTTATCAGGAGAGAGCTCGACTGCCATTGGTCGCGCTAGTTGCAGTGCTGCAGACTATAAATACTGCCCAATTTTACTTCGCCTGAGGACAGGAGCAAATGTCAGCTCCCGAAACATCATGAAAAGTTGGTCTTTACAAATCTACTGTGTTCTTTTGTGTATTCGTCATTGTGTCGTCTATTCTGTTGTCTGTGACCTCGTCGTTGTTATTCAATCTTGTTTACATTATTGTCTTCTTCCCATTATTGTCTATGATGTCTTAGTTGTGGTGTCCTGATTTTCACTGATTATTTAGTTTTTTTGAATTTCGACGTTTAATTTTGGATGTTCACTTTCTTTTCAATTATTAGTTGTTGACTAATTGCTTATGGGATAGTTCAAGTTCTGTAGTTTTGGTTTATGGATGTGTTGACTATAGCCAAACTAGGTGTTTTTTTAATTTGGTTGTTTTTTTTGTTTGTTTGTTTTTTAGTCTAATCCAGAGATTTCTGGACGACGTAATATTGCAATTCCGTATGTCGACAGTAGTACAGTAAGAACATGTTAAGTTTTCCAGTTTGTCGAATATGTTGACTGGTCTTTCATAGTAACTTATTGAGTGTAAATTTGTAATTATAAATTCTGAAACACAACTACGGTAAACATTTCATGGACAGAGAAATAAGAGGGCAGTTCGTTAATTACACGTTGAAGCATTTCTTAACAGAAAAAAATAATTGCGAAATCTTATACTTTACAATGATCATATCTGGAAGAAGAGAAATCATAACTGGTAATAACAATTAAAGGGGATGCAAGCAAAAGATTGCAGGTGCATTTCGGACCTAAAAATACGAATGAAAGTAGCAAATGCATAAGTGGAGGTAAACATCAAAGTTTTGAAAGTGTTACTATAAATAAAATGAAGAAAAATACAAGTTATTGTGTAGGGAAAAAGCAAGGAAATGGTTTGGATTCCTGCAGGAAAACTGAAATGCCTACTGGGAGGCAAAGAAAGTACCTTTAAAAGAAAAAAGGTTACGAGATGACACCAGGGACATGCGTGCAGTCCCGTACATCGATTCCTATACCGCAATTTATGGGTCCGCGTGAATCCAAACATCTCGAACCTCTGGAGTCGACTCGCGTCATAACTGAGCATGGAGATTGATTCAAACGGTGTCGTGGCGACTGAACAGGATGTCCAGAAACGGTCGTATAGTAAGCACACCACTTATATTCTGGGAAAAATTGCAGACGAAGACGTTAGTGGCGAAATGTTGAACGATGAAATTTTACGAGCACAATGTGGCGATACAGCCCTGACAAAGTGCTCTCTTGCATTCCATATCCAGGTCTTATTTTATGTATTTTGCGTCGAATAAATTAGGAATATTGTTTGGATGCTCGGTATTTGAACTTGTGCTCATTACATGATTGTCAGAACAGTGGTAGTAACAGTAAGATATTTGTGGAGTGTCGGTTGTAAATTGTTACAAAATATCAGGGTTAAAACATAAGTATTTCCGGTACTTTCAAGATAGCTGCGACGAAAACAATGATTTTAAACGCTTAAAACTTAGTCGTCCTTGTAGGTAACCAAGCACATTGTGTCGAGAAGAATTCTACAATTTGCTTCCCTGGACACGACCGCCGAGAGTTGAGGTGTTGGTACGAGAGTGCCACTATCCTCCAACACCATGATGGGCCTTGGCTATGTTTGAGCAGATCTGTCGCAATCATTACATTTCAGAATCCTCTTATCTGCGACACTTTATTATAATGTACATAAAAGACCTTTGGCAAACATTAAACATCGTTCTTTACTTTCAGATGCTACTTATTAACCTGCAAGTAGAATGACAGCAAACATTTGTCGTGAAATAGACGTTTAAAATAATCTTAGAAATAAAAACCTTTAAAGTGTCATGTAGTTTGCTTAGACATGAAAGAAGTATGAGTTACTTGAAATTGCTACGTTGATAACGGATATACACGATGGGGGCCTGTGTAATTGCAAAGTGATTAGTAGTAGTCTTGTACAGACTTGATGCTAGCAAAGTAAGTAAGCCCAAGTCTTGTCGGAGATCGAGTGTGGCACACCTGCTGCCACATCTCGACAAATATGTATGACGCGCCGCATGTATCAGAACTGAGCACTGAAGACTCTTACTAGCTGTAGGGGTAAGAAAACAGTCATTATATTATCTGAAATGTGACGGCTGTTTGTGTTTGTATTTAACATTGTCATTGAGTACTAAATTAGGGCTTAACAGTTAATTAAAGCGAGGTCATAAGAAAAACAGACATTTTCTCTGGCAGACAGAAAACAGGGAATGAATTGGCCATGACCAATAGCTAGGAACTAACCCTTCGTTTGGCCAGTGCTGAAATCGAGCCACGTCCTCCCGAATGCTTGACCAACGTGTTACCGTTTCTCCACATCGCTCGGTTCGTAAATAAAATAAACAATGTTTATATCTATACAATTTTAATTTGTAATATTTTTGCAGGTGTGTGATACTTTGATTTAAATTAGGATGTATTCATGAAACTTTTAGCGACACAATGGTGAAAGTTTTAGAGCTGATTTTGAAATAATTATGAGAAACTTTAATTTTGCTATCATTCATGTCGTGATTAATTGCATGCCACACCAATACAAAACATAAGTTTATTCTCTAGCACACTAAAAACGACATTTTTTCCAAGCAGGTGCGTCGTGGGTAATCCACAAACTAATAAATTAAAATTGAATTATTTAAATTCATTGATTCCGGCAATATTTTAAGCAGCAGTAAAATCATATGCAAAACCAACATATGTATATATGTGTGTGTGTGTATGTGTGTGGTATATATACATACATAAAATAATGATTTTTATAATTTACGTTCGACATACACAATAATTCATACTTTTTAAATACCTAGGATAAATCATGTTTAAAATGGGTTCTATACGCCAATTGTATAGTTCGAAATTGTACAATTCTTACTTATAATCCATGCACACCTTTAGCTCACGAAGATTGCGCGCAGTTTCTCCAATCTCCATATTGTATGTAACCGTCATGACATTTCCGTCAAGGAGCGATAAGTTATCGTTTGTTTCGGCTCATTTCGCGAGAGAAATGTTAGTGAAAGGGAGATGGAGAAATGTCGTCCACTCATTGTCCGTCGACCAGAACCGGAGCCATAAAGCAAAAGCAATTCCCTTTGCAATGCCGAGATTCAAGGTTGAGGCGAATAAAGGTCATCCCATGATTCGAATGGGCGAGAACACGCTTTATTTGTGAGAGCTTCTCTTTTTGTCTTTTCCAGCGACCGCTAGAGTTCAAAAATCATTTCGTGCCAGCAAGTACTCAGAACTTTGGAAATCCTTTATCTTCGTAATATTGCTTCCTTACTTTCCAGCCTGTTTCCTCGAAGGCCATAGGCGAAACATACAACAAATGTGTCCAATGTTGAGAAAACCGTGTTTAGTTTAGTTTCGTGAATAGGGTGTTGTTTCTTGCTGTAGCACGATAAAACGTAGGTAAATGGTTTCATGAGATGCGAAGTGCTGAACAATAACAGACAGAATACAACACGGAAACAACAAATACCTTGAAGACGTAAACTTCACAATGCGTGAGCCCGTCAGTATAAATATATACCTTTCGAATTATTTACTAAAGAGCAGTTGCAAAAATAAATATCAGAAATAAAGTGGGATTTTTATACTGGCTGCACAGTTTATTAAATTCCTAAAAATTGAGTATGTTTAATCTTGCTACCAATTTAGAAGAGTTTGGTGTTATAATTGCACTCAGCTTTGTAACATAATTTTTTTTAATTAACAAAATAGCTGCCAGTGGCAATTCTCGATCAATTTTAACAGTTTATAAACAAGCACTTGATAATTTTTACGTAACTATTTGTCAGCGATAAGCCACAATCCGTTTGAATTCGCTTCACATTTTATAAGACAACATATATGACATTAAATAAAAAATAAAAAACAAAGAATTGTCTTCTTTATCCAAGGTAAAAGACAGGTAACTTAATAGTTGTCAGAAATTTTGTTAATAATTTATTAAACATAATTTTTATGTTAATAGTATTGTTCGACGAGGGAGTGACAAACGCGCAGGGATAAACAATATACGCGTTACAATATTTCTGCTAGAATTTACAAGAAACTCGTGTTTGAAGGTAACGTATTAACGACTACAAAAATGGCAACAGCTGCAGTGGCGAACTGATAAGAGATAAAACCCAACACTCGCCAAAAAGTCTCACTGTTGATACACTTGTGTGCCACGTTTATCAGCAAAAGGCGATCATGCAATTTTAAATATACGGTAGTATTCATTTAGTCTTATCTAAACAATTTTTGTGTTTAAATTTTGAGAGTTGTATTTGATTTTTACTATTATTTCTCCAAGAAAATTTTACTCGAGCGTTTTCCGTTTTCACTTGTTCAGTGACTAAGATAAAAAGTATCAACGCCATAGTCAGGCCAGACTTTGGACACGTGCGATGACTTCGGGATATTACTAAGAATTATTTTCCGCATATTTGGTAACCCTGAATAAATCTACTTGCGCTAAATTCCGAATAATAAGTATCCACATGTCACATAATTAAATTTACTCACAGTTGCTCATTATATACAATACAAATTGTAAAAAAAGAGTCCCAAATTCACACAATGTGTCCAAAGTGTTACGGTAATTGCAGGGTACTAATTTTTCAATTTTACATAAGAAGTGTTTAGAAGTAAAATGAAAATTAAAAGACCCTACGATATCAATATAACAATGTTTACACAACAAGTATTCAAGAGAAAGCAACAGATCATACATGTAAATACTTGAGAAATATAGTTTTCCCCACAGCCACACACCACACAACGTACAAAGCAACCAGTATTTTCTTGTTGATGCTTGAGCAGATAATAAACTTTGGCCGAACATGCTGAAATTGACGCTAACAAGTTCGTTTCACTCATCGTTCCAGTTTATTACACTGCAGGCCACTACAGTACATAGAATGTCGAACATGACGGACAACAGCATGACAGAAGTATGCCCAGAACAGGGTGGGATTCGCAAGTTATTATTGTTTTTGTTGTTATACTTACGTCTCGTTGACAGCGAGGGCCGTGTCCGTACTTAAAGAAACCACCCCATGATTCGCCTGGCGTTATTTCGGGAAACTATGGAAAACTGAAATCACGATGAACGGAGCTGGGGATCGAACCAGATCCTCCCGAATGCAATGTTTTTGTTGGATTACCTCGTTCAGTACATTTGTACGTGATTAGTTTCTTATAGAAGTAGTGTAGCACATGTGCCAATGGCTATAAAGATAAAAGTTACTAACAATTAAGTTGTAAGACAACCGAAATGTAGTAAAACTGTTTTTCCTCCGCCTGTACTGTATACAGAAACAGTGAACATAACTCGACTATTAACATAAGAAATGGTTTCCACTTTTGACCGCCGGAGAATTTCGGTCTTCCGGGACTGTTATTAAACTACGACGAATTTGTTCTCGTGTTGGAAATAATAGTCGCAAAGGAAGGAATACGGGATGAATGTGTCAAAGAGAAACGGGCTGTGATGCGTGCAAGACATCCATCACTCACCATGTTGGCACAGACTAAATAGTAATACAGACGTGAAATGACGTGGCGGCTCGTTTGATATAGAGGAACTTGGCCGCTTATTGGCTGCCCGAGGCTGTAGACTCCAGCCCCGTGTCTGTTTGGCTCCTGCATGTTACTACAGGTTTCCTATTGGCCTGGCTGCCGACTAGCAGAGCAGCTGCCTCACGCTGATTGGCATGTTGCTGGCCAGGGAAGCCATTTTGCTGGCGTGTGTGACTGAGTTCGCCTTCCTGCCGACTATTTCACTTCTGTATTCCTAAATATTCTGTGATGTTGGTTTATCTGATTTTCAGCTTTAATGTGAAACTCTCTAGTGGTAATTATGTTTACATCGTTCTATAGTACCGGTATAATACTGAAGAGTTTGCGTATAATTAGGCTGTAATTTCAGTCAAGCTAATTATGAATATAATTTTTTTTGGATAATTACGGACTAATTGTAAGTTAAAAGCTGTAATGTCACGTCCTACATTACTACAACTGGGAATTTCACTATTTTCTTCTCAGAATTAAAAAAAATTAAATAATACCAAATGTCGAGTAACGCCGAACCTTAACACCGGGTTTTTAAGCGATGATGAGGTATGTCATGAGATGAGTATGAAGCAGCACCGGAATGAACGGACGGATGAAGTGGGAGATCACCAAGAAATCCCGCTGATACACAGCATCGTCCGGCACGATTCCACGTGCGAAAATCAGAGTTGACCCCGTTATGAATCGAACCTGGATCGCCTTGGTGGTAGGAGAGCGTCCTAGCCGCTGTGCCAAACCACGGATTCCAGGGAGTGCAGAACTTCAACGATGCAGTCGCAAAAACCAGGCATGCTATTGTCCTCTCCGAAGAATCCAGCTTCTCTTTGAATCATCAGTGGCTTTCGCATTTGGCGGCATAGTAGCTCAGTCTAATCGAATCATTCGTCACGCACTATCATACCAGCCCAGCACATGAAGTTACTGCATTGGGTGCTACTGGATTCCAACTATGTTCTTGCCTAGTCTTCAAAACTGGTAGGCTACGCCTATCAACAACCGTTGCATGTAGGAGTTGTGGGAGATTGTTGTTTTTCTGTGTCTTCAAGGCTGGCAAGGGGCCTGTACCATAAGACAGTATGTCACACAGGCAATGTCGAAGCGTATATATGTTCCCAGGGAAGTGGTGTTAAGCACTGAAGATACACAACTCTTAGTGTACGTAGAATTAATAGACCACTAGTTATAGGTATTATCTCTATCCAGTAGTGTTCAAGAGTCAAGGAACGAAGTCTCCAGTAACACGACTTCAGTAATAGCAAAGTAGTCTTATTGGTTGATGCCTACAGGATTTGTGAACGTAGCTTGCTCGTGGTGTATCGTCGAGTGTGATACCGGTTCCCTTGAAAGATAACCTGGCTTAGCCACTAGATACGAGCACTATCCATGTAGAACCATCCTTGGGTGATCACCAGGTCTCACTGCTTTCTTCACCTATGTGTCCACCGGATCTCTCGCCCACTAAAACTGTATGGTCCATGGTCAGACGAGCACTGCTTGCCCTACGATACCAGAGAGAGAAACGGGTTATTTTCGGCCACGCATCGATGTAGTATATGTAGAGATTCCCTGATGGCATTTCTAATTCACTGTCATTTCAAGCATGCGTTGTCTATCAACTACTATTGCGGTTTATGTTAAGTAACTTCTTAATAGTTTTATAGTGCCCTGTACACCATCCATATAGCTGCACGGATATTTATTGTCTTGTGTATGTCCTGAAAATATACTGTCGTGAGAGAGTGAGTGAGATTGTGACAGAGTGTGTTAATGAGTCAGTGATTGTGTTATAAGGAATATTTATTGCACTGGTCTGCTTTCAAAAAATAACTAGAGAAAGGTACATGTGCACACGCTTTGCACAAATACTGCATGAAGTCCGTAGGGTAATGTGTTAGTGTACAGCCAACAACACACTGGAAGTCTTACGTAGTGTTTTCGTTATGACTCGGTGTCTTTCAGGTTATGTCAACCTACCTATAGTACAATCACGGTTGTAAAGTATATCAGCTTTCTGTTAAAGGTGTATCAAAGCACGAATACTTATTTTGAGGACAAACATTTTTAAATTAAATTATTACCTCTTCGCGCGGCCAAATAAATTTTACTAAGACAACTTAAATGTTATGTCTTGAAACCCAACCAGTTCCAGTAATAATTTTGATGCCTAAAAGTGTTAGATTTGTTTGGCTGTACAAAGCGTTAGATTTTGGATTATTAAAAAAATTAGGTAAGGCTAAAACCATTTTGTAAAAAATTTTTAACCGAGCCAACAAAATATGCGCATGAATATTGCTAAGAAAGTATTTAGAATTTCGTCTGAACTATTTCTTTAACATGCAGAATTACTTCATTAGTTAAATTACATAGCTTTAGGGCAGCTAAATATATGTTTGTTTTGTTTCTAGTTAGTCTTACTTTATTATTCAACTTCATAATTTTTCACAGCAGGTTAACAAACAAATGTACGTATGGTATTTGTGTGGACACTGTTATGATTACCAAGAACCTCGCCTGGAGGACGGGCTAGCGACGACGGCACTGCAATCAGGTCAGGGGTTGCACAAGACAAGGGCCTCAGTGATTCTCCCCACCGGCACTGAAGTGTGTCAATATAACGCATTGTATCGGGGGAATTAGGGTCTGTCTCCTTCAAGCCTTACAGCCGTCACCACCTCGCCAGGATGGTCTTGGGTCGAGACCCACGACGTGCCGCCGTCCGTTGATAGCCGAACACATTCGTTATCAGTAGAGCCACGATTTTATGGCGAAAAGATTTTTGCAACATTTGGTTTCGATGCGTCATGTGCACACCTGCAGCTCTGCACGATCGTCTGTGGTTGGGTGATTTTACTCTCACTGGCCTTGGCAAATTACAGACGTAAGGAGTCACAATAATCTTATTCTGATAGGTGCAGTAAAACGAGAAACGTGTCTGAACATAAACACGCTGCCAATAACCTTGAAACAGAACTGCCGATGTGCACGCGAGTCACTGAAACAAAGTGGGGCAAAAATCTTTTCGCGACAAAATCGTGGCTCTAGTTATCAGCCTCCGGCACATCATGTTACGGTGAGGTCTAAGATGTACCAGGGTCAACTTAACTAACTAAACAGCCGCTCCCCTCCTGTCTAAATCATGTAATATTACTTTGTAGTATTCTATAATCTAAGCTATGTAGAATAAATTCACCGTAATTAGATTAACGTATTTCATAAAAACCGTAGCCGTCACATTTAACTTAACCACTTATCTAGTTTCAGTAAAAAGTTAACCTCTGGCTACAGCCACTCCAAACATATTAACTTATGTGTAAAACTTATGCCAAATAAAAACTTTGTAACTTTGGTGGAGGCGCATTCGGTCCCGACTCTCCGCTGTCTACCATCCTCATCCTGTCACATTCTATTTCTTACATAATCCCTATACCTCATTAGCTCTCGTTCCCAGGAGATCAAGACATAGCAGTAGATATTAGAAATAGCAGTAGCATAGACTTGAGTGCAGTGTTAATTTTGCTACACATTTGGTACACAACACTTCACCAACAAAAAAAAATATATGTAATTTATGGCAAAAAAATTCCGCTAAGCAAAATTTTAAAAATTTATGTGTCTTTCTTACAGCTTATCCAGGACTTAGTTTTTCTACACAAATTACAGATCATAACAATAAGTCAAATACTTACTCGATATACAGGATAATACTATCACAGACAGACCAATCACTAGACAATATTTGCAATAGTTACAGACGTCACAGGAATACCAAACTACCATAGTCATTTCTCCAACATTTAAAAACAAACAGTATCACACATCCACACGTATCAGTGTACTCCATAAAACACTTTTATTAACATAAGACCAGACAGACAAGACTCAATGGCAGAAAACAATTTCCATTCCAAATTGTCATTCAACAGCCTATACGAATAGGTAATTTAAATGGAAACACAGGTGAAAACAATGGAGAATTTTTGGACACGTACAACAAATCTGGCAAAATTAACCAATGGGACGATACTAAAAAATTGAGAGCCTGGAATTTCACTTCCAAGGTACAGCAACACACACAAATTACAACCTCATTACACACACACCACAAGAACAATTAACATGGAATTACTTACAAAAAAACCTAATGCACACATTCTCCACGTATAGAGAAAACCAACTTTAAATTCAAACAACAGCTCTACAGTAGAAGACAAGATACAGACGAGGCCGCGGAGGTACATATTCAGGGAACATTGTATCTTTCAGGCAAGGCAGGCATGAACTTAGGAGAACAAGAAATCATGGCAATTTTGAGGGAATCTCTTCTGCAATCACTAGTAGATATATTAGGTGTAATGAAAAACACTGCTCTAACAAAAATGAGACAGGGCATTAAACACATAGAAGAGGCTAAATTTAGGTACAAGCAAAGCTTTTGCAAATTGAAAAAAGTAAACAAAGAATAATCAGAAAGTCAAGAAATTGAAAAAGTAAAATAAGACATCTCTAAACTCACCACACAAATTCAGAATCATGAGTTACAACAAACAGACGACCAATATACACACAGATCAGCACACAACATGCAAACAGGCACTCACAAAACACAGCAATGGTATCAGTCTTCACAGTACCACAATTTCTATTTGCAAACACGACAATACATTTTAGCTTCAATCCATTCCAACAAACCCCTCACACCCCACAGAATCAGATGACTCGTAAAACAGTCCCAAGCCAAAAAAAACTAACTTCACAGCATGTAGACATCTCCCCTACATCCTGCCTTACACAACACAAAGAGGGCGATACTAAGACACAGAAAGGCACCACAGAGAAACCCTTTTATACACAAATAGCTAACAGAAACTGTAAACCAGATAACGAATGTTTTTCAATTCTGCCAAAACTCAACACATGGATAGGCAGGTACAAGCAGAAATTAAAAACCGAAAAATTAAACAGAGAAACATGAGTACCATATCGACAGGTAAACGCACACAACATGAAAACAAAAGATTACAGTCAATTAACAAGAAACAGTTTCCGCAGAAAGTACAAGAGACATAAACAAATGAAAATGTCAACAAAACAGACCAGAAGCAGAATTATATGGTGAAAGAAACATGTAAGATACCTCCGCTAAAAGAAATGAGTAGGAAACTCCAGGTAGAACCAGAACCAACACAGCGCACAGAGGATAATAAGATTTCAAAAAAACAAACACAAACTTATCAAATAGGGACCTAGAAACCTATGTTCCAATACATGCGCACTATGTCTGTATGAAGGTCAGTTTTCAGATAATTATCGCATGTTTCCAAATAAAAATATTGAGTGGATGACAGATATTAAGGACATATTTCAAAAATTTAAAACAAAACATTCAGTAACAAGTGTAGATAGGAAATACAAATGGAGAGACAAATTCCATAAACAAAATTTTATTTTAGTAGGAATACAGCAGGTAATGAAAACAAAACTCAGTAACCAAGGAGAAACACAGAAAACCAAACATACAGAACATTGCGACCACAGCAAAATGAGATCAAAATTATGTGTATTACATCCGAATTTATGGCCACACCAAAAATAGTTATTACCAAAGGAAAATATAAGTTACTGGCACCTTTACGCACAGGACGTAGCAAGTCACGTGTAGCTCAAACTATCGTTCCCCCAGAAAAATTTTAACAATTGAACCAAGAATTAAGAATAATATGAGCAACAGCTAAACTGCCCTCACCAACACATTACATTAAGCTAACATTCCACATTTAAGGGCACTCATACACTCATGATTTCATAGTAATAGAAAATTTACAGGCAGATACCATAATAGGATGTGACTTCATATTAAAAAACAGGTTGGTAGCAAATCTCCATGAAAAAGTAGCCACGAATAGACATAAGCATGATAAAATAATAACAGTAACTTCAGTGGAAAAATCAGATGGGAGAATTTTGACGGCCTGGTGGGGGTGTGATGAATGGTATAGATAGAGATGGTGAAATTTCGCGAATTCAATGACCTGCATGTTAGAATCAAATATTCTGTACATACTCAAGTCGCGACCATTTGTCCACGAGCTGCTACTCAGCTTAACAGCAGACAATGAACGAATAGACAGGGATTGAGTATCCATAGGATATTTGATTCTAGAGTGCAGGTCATTGAATTCGTGAAATTCCACCATCTCTAGGTATAGACATCGAGCTAGCTAACGAGACAGTGTTGGAGAAGAGAGTGGGCTAGAGAGTCTTCTGCTCCGGCGGCGACCGCTCCTAAGGACTTTGGGTTCGAGTCTAAGTGCGACCATCTGACTGGAGCGAGCACCGACAGTGGAGGACTTCTTCCCTACCTTCAACGGCGGTACGAGCGGTGAGTCCCTGTTGGTTTAGGGAAGGAGAGCGATCCTTTCTTTACCTACCTCCTGTCTCGCCTTAGCCTAATCCTTCCACTTGCCTCTATTTCTGTATTACTGTTGTTATTTCCTTGCAACTTCTACAACCAATAAACTCTGTTACTTTTCATCTCTAGCTTATTTCTCTTCCCCTTCTCTGCTAAACTCTATAAGACTGGTATTTTATAACAACACGAATATTCATGCTGTAGCAAATGGAATACCTACCTTACACGAAAATCTGCTAATAAAAACTTTTTTATATGTTTATCCTTAAATTAAGAAATTCACTTCGCATCCCTTAAATAATAAACCTTAATAGCATAATTTCAAAAAAAAAAATATATATATATATATATATATTTTTTTTTTTGAAATATATATATATATATATATATATATATATATATATATATATATATATATATATATATATATATATATATATATATATATATATATATATATAGGGGAAAAGGCGGTGTTACCAAACCACTTGCATTTTCTCGGTCTATAAAACTTTTGTGCCATACGTTTATGAAACTTTTGTAAACTACGATGTAGAAGTATTTATATCATAGTAGCCTAATTAGGTACCGAACTTCAATACCCGCTAACCCAAACACACTTTTATGTCTCCAGTACATACGGGGTTCGCTTGTAACAAGTAGTAAAAATGAAAAGTATTATTTAATTTTTAAAGTAACTTGTATTTTGTTTAATATTTTCTCTTTTTGTGCTGAAATAAGCTGTTTCATATATATATATATATATATATATATATATATATAACACCAGACGAATAAAAATGCTGCACTTCCTGGCCAAATAGAAGTCACAAACGTCGTCATTGGGAAAGAAAAGTATCGTTGCACGCGAGTGAACAGGGTAGAAAGAATAAACGTTTGTGATAAAGATGGCTGCGCTGAGACTGTGTACATCCCTGAGATGAGCGCGAGGACCACTTCTTGTAGAGACGCCACTCGACGGCTGAAGATGTGTCCTCTTCTTGTCCCTAGCGCTAATGAGGACCTGGTTTGGACTGAGGGACTACCCGGGAGGAAGGCAGGCCAAGTGGAGGACGGACCCGTACTCCGTCATTGGATCCCCGCCCTTGAACAACCCTCCACCAACTTGGTGTGTGCAAAACCTTCGCCAAATGACTCGACTGTTTCTTTTCCTCTCTTTTGTTTACTTCTTCTCTGCCTCTCCTCGCTGCTGTCAATGATGATCTTTGTTCCTGCCATGTAACTATGTGTGCCTTGGGCAAATGCTCAGATGCGACAAGTTCTGGCGTGGCTCTCTAGCGACACCGAAGGGCGCCCAGCCGTGTTTCTAGAACCAATGAATTGCCCACGAGTACGTTCTCATCTCAGTCCTGCGCGTTTCATGATTGTTATTTCAAGCCGACATTGCTTGTTACTCTGCTCTTTCATAACAGCGCTAAGTGTATCGTGAATCGAGCTAGTCTATATACATACAACTTCACTACAGAAACTTCGCCTGCACTTAATGTTGTATACTATATAATCCATAAAACAAGACATTATTTAAAGATACTTCTTTCTCACCTATTACCAACTGTAAATTACCTTATTTTTCATTTATTTACAAGGCTTTGTAGTGCACGAAACATGCACGTGCATGGACTTCAGCAAATAATTTATATCATTTACATTATATTACATAAATTAATTTGTTGTTAAATGTTTTTTATAGAAAATGTGTATTTTATATAATGTCTAAGTGATATTTTCCATTAATATGACACAGTTTAGGTTATTGTAAATTATAAATAAATATGTATATAAATATATATACATAAATAAATAAAAAAATATATATATAGTTCATTTTCGTCCAAGTAATAATTAGTACGATATTTAAAACCATTTAAACTTTTGATGTGACCAGAAATAGCTAATATTTGTAATTGTACAAATAAATTATTATTTACACTGGAAGAAATATGTTTGCTAAGAATTATGCCATTACCGCCGTCAATTAATTTTTAATATTTTGTTACTTACAGTACATAAACATGAACGATAGGGTCATAGGATATTATTTAACATAGTATCTAGTATTAACTTCTTAATTTCACAATTTGTTAATACGAGTCTAATATTATTTACTATATTTTGGTGTTAATTAAATATCAATACATATTCGATACCAAAGTTTTACTAACAAATAAACTAATACATTCAAATTTAGTGACTAAATGTGTTTTTATGATTGAGTACATATTATTTCCTTTATTGAGACCAATAAATTTAGTAACAAAATACATGGAGATTAAGTACTCTACATTTAATGATGAATGACATGTCGCAAAACAATAATTACATTTTTATGAACCGATGGTATGCAGATTCAATATAACCCTGCATATGCATGTTTAAAAACGCCTGGACAGTGTCAAAATTAAGCACTACATTGAACGTTTTTGAATCAACAAACCTGGGCTTGTCATGTTTAGTTTAAGTACGAGCATTAAAAAAAAAGTGAATGATGCGTATAACCCTGTTTCAAATCCTCATTTGAATGGGAAATATTATTGATGTTTGCTTGTGTTTTATCCTTACACTAAGATAGCTGCAGTTTACTCAAATGTTCCTCTTTTTCCCATATCTTATATAATCCAGCAGTATGTAATTATAAACACAGTCGAACATACGTACATAAAATAATCTCGGAGAAATTACGTTTGCTGCTTCAAACCTACGACCATTAGTATGTTTTATGCTTTATTAGTTAATAACAGGTTCATGAAACAAATAGGGATAGAGCAAAAATACTTAGGATATGTGTTTGCTGAGCAGTAACTGCATTATTTTACACATACGTAACTAGCAGTGTCTGAAAACCTTGACAGCTTGTCACGTTGACAACCAATTTTTTTTTTTTTTTTAATTGTCAGAAGGCTTTAAAGTTAGAAAAGTTATGAGTTAATGAAAATTTGTAATGATTTTTTTGTGGAGGCGAGTATTTTTTATCATGAAACGCATTAATGTTTTATATGAAAGTTATATGTTTAACTGCTTGGCTAAATTTGACAAGACTCAAAACAAATAAACATGATAAAATTAACACTGGAAAGTTACATATAACTTACATTCCTATGGTGTAAAATTTCTCAACAGTCACTCAGCATTCTAGCAGTTTAATAATGAAATCGATTTGTTTCACTAAAATAATGTATGCTAAGGTTATTTTGAAACGGGAAGAAAGTAGAAATGGGTCTCTTTACTTACACGAATGTGTAATGTTTTAACTTAAAGAGATTATTATACTGATTAAGATTATACAAATTTGCAAGCCTATTAGAAAACTTAAAACTGGAAGAGAATTGTTAAAATAAATAGTTTCAAAGATTCCTTATAACAAACAGCGCTATAAGTCTACAGCAGTATTTGACTTAACCTCCCATGTAGCAAGGTACAGTTGGTCGTCTGTGGTTTTACTGATGGCACTGCGGGTTTATTGCTGGCCCTGAAAACTTACAGCTTTGCTCGTATGTACAGTACCTGCTATGGTTAACTGCTGGCAACAAGATATTTGGTATTCCAGCTATGGCACGTTTACAGAACACTGATGGATGACACTTGTGGCTGGCTGTAGGTATATTGCTGATGGTCTAGAAGCTGTTTCAAGCTGTAATTAAACAGTTGCTACGCAACAGTAAACCACTTGCTATACATTGATGGCATACCACTTGAGTGAGTGAGAGATTTTGGTCAACACTTAACAGTGGGGTCTTCAGCGCTGGTGCGAGGTGACATGAGGTGAGTACGAAGCAGCACTGGAATGAAATGACGGGAAAACAGGAGATCCCAGAGAAAACCCACTGACCAACGGCATCGTCCTGCACGATTCCCATATGCGAAAATCCGGGTATCGACCCCGCCGGAGATCGAACCCGGATCGCCTTGGTGGGAAGCGAATGGTCTGATCATTCAACCCACGCGGCCCCAATGCCACTTGAGTTGTGTGTATGGCATACCTATGGGCTACGCATGGTGTTTCTTACCCATGTAGAAATGCACTATCAGCCGTTAGCTTTTTACTACAGTAAAACGGGGTGATAAGAATCACTGGGGTGAATAGAAACCAAATTAGAAATAAATTCGTAGCTGACACTTTTTGCTTTAAAAAATTATAATTACTATAAAACTGTTTTAACTTGCCTACCTTAAAACAGAATTTTAAAACAGAATTAAAACCGAAAATTAAGCTTTAAAATTGTGTTTCTTTTTACCCTAGTAATTCTAATCACCCAGTTATTTCTGACTTACGGAAATAAAACATTCGGAATTACATTTACGGCACATTAGTTGAACTTGGGTGGCTGTGTACTGGCACATCGTTAATGGCTGACGTGCTGCATACCAGCAATGATTGACGTTATGTTAGCTGGTTTACTGCTGGCACTGCTGTGTCGCTGCTGGCTTTGAACTAGCACTACTGAGTTGGTTCAGCTGTGGCTGACTTACGGAAATGAAACATTCAGAAAGCCATTTGTGACACTGGTGGAATTTAGATATATGCGGAACTATGGCTCACATGCTACATACCAGCAATACTTATAGGTTATTGGTTTTATTTTTGTAGTTTTTTTTATTGTTTTATACTTTTATTTTAGTGCACACATGTAAACGAGCAAGCACATTACAAAAGTATAACATTTTCAACGATACCTATGAAAACTTTTACGATGTTATAATTATATCAATACAAGTACAATTTTATTATTTTAACTACAATATTAAGAGGAAATTCAGGGTACACAAAATATATGCAAAGATAGGCCCCCGCAACAACAAATTCGCAAACTGCAATATGAACCACGGAAGATACTGTTTTCATATAGTTGTTTATCTTAATATTGTGAAAATTCCCTCTTCTACTGCATGCATTTTAAAGAGTTAGTACAGAAATTATGTGTTATGATACTTCTCAAATACTGTCAATGTTGAATTTACCTTTGCTTCATTTATCATAATTCGGGAAAAGAAAATAACATTGCAAATGCAACAATAATGACTGCAATAATTACCATTTTAAAAATACATTTTATCTTAGACGCCAAATCAAGTGATTATCAGCTATGAGAAACGTTGTTTTGACAAATGCGACATACATTTAGGTACCCAATTAATAGTATAATTCTATTTTGAAAGTTTGGTTGTAATAAAATGCAAAACGCTAATTTTTAGCAGAGAAGTAATAATTTCATTAATAATTATGAATCGTTGTTAATAACATATCATTCACTATCAGCACTCAAAGCCAAAATATTTTAATACATCGTTATTCAATGTACTTATTGTAATGTGTGAAAAATAACTTCACCTTACCAATATTTAATATTTCTAGGCCCCTAATTATCAACAATAAGATCAAAAACTATTTTTAGTGACATTGTCTGCTACGTAAAATGTCCACCTACGATGCATCAGTCTTCCTGTGGGAAGTCTCCAGTTTTTGTATCTCCATGAGAAATTTCACTAAAATATGACATGTACTCTTAAGGAATTCACTGTTGGAGTGACATAAGATTCATGTACGTCAGTGTGCTGATTTTTTCTTTCTGCTCTTAGCTGTGGAAGCTATGCTAGACGAGACAAAGGTCTGCGTTTTATTCTCCTCAAATCAGTTGATTTGAACTCCTCAATAAAATCACAGTCTTGTAATAAAGAATTCCTGGTTCACTTTTTTCGCAGCTGCACCCAAAAACTGATGAGGAAGGGCAGAATACTTGATTTTGTAAATATCATTTTAAATAAACAAAATTGTAATATTACAGTTATGTAGGTTTCCATTCGAAAATTTTGTGCTATTGGAAGTCAGCAAAATACATAGCTACAGCACTTATTTTACTTAAATTTAAGATTGCAATAAGGTAGTTTAAAATTTCAATTGAATTGGTTAAAACTAGCGCATGACATTGCAAATTAATGCCGCTTATAAAACAATGATATTTGCGATGCAGGCATACACATATCTTAAGTTCTGTCAGTGTCAGAACATAGCTGGATATTCTTCTGTCAAGTGAACCATAAATATTTTCATTAGAACCCTGCAGTTCTTGGCTTTCACGTGATACATCAATGTTTTTATTAGAATCGTTTAGCACTAAATTGATAAGTAACATATTTCTACTGAAAGCGTCAATGTTTCGAACATTCTGAGTTCCGAACACATCCCTCTGTATTCTATAGAACTCATTAATAGATGTCACCACAGAAACAACCATACTGCTAATGCTTTCACACTATGTGCATCAGAGTAAAGAATAATGACTATTGAATGGCAATTCCTCTACGCTCAGCTCAAGTGGAGACAATAGGAACTAAACATGGGTTATGTACACCGAACCTATATGGCAAGAGCAATAAAGCGACATCTATTATATTTTGTTTTGTTGGACTTGCTTCCCCAGCTCTATTTTTATTGAGAGCTAAAACCACATAAGTTGGACCTGCGTAGTTTGACCTACAAAATTCTTAGAGACATTTTGGCGTAAGAGGACTTACAACATTTTGGCTCCATAACAGGAGCGAACTTAGGTCATTTTAAATTTCGCTTTTCATTGTTTTATTTATTTTGTGGACTGTCACTAGTTTGGCACTAATGGAATCGACAAAGACAAGTTCATTTCCATCATAAACCGAAAATCAAAAATTTTGGACTCACATGGTTTTAGCTCTGAGCTACAGACATGTTTAAGCAAATGTGATTTGTTTACAAAACCTTTTTAACGACGAAATGTAAGGCACAAAGAAAACAAGAAAACAGGACAGATGTACGCAGTTATACGTTCAATTGTCCGGTATTCTTATTGTCTTTCACGATAATCGTTAAACAGGTTTTTCAACAAATCATAAGCAATGATACGATTCGTGTACAACTATATAATTTCCGACGAACACATGGCTTCGATAAACTACACACTTTCCTTTGTTTTTTTAATGCAAAGATGATCATAGCGCCTTTACAAACAATTTTACAACAGAAATCTTTGTAATTTAACGAAGGTTTGTAAAGGTACAGAGCAATTACATGAAATTATTCAAAATATTTTATACTGAAACAATTAAGTGGTTAATAGCGTATTTAATTATCTTTCTCCGAAATTTTACACTAATATATATTATTGACAACAAATAAAGTTAATATTAAAGGAAATACACGATCAACTTGCAATATTAATTTAAAAACATAATAATCGTAAGTGCCTGCAAAATTATAAGCAATACACAGTTCATAGCAAAACCCCAAAACTACAAATATACTTTCTGTGATTATAAGAACTCTAAGTACAAAGTAAATAGTGAAACATGCTATATGCACAACATCGCATTAAGGCGATATCTTGAACCGTTTTCCATAAAATAACAGTTAGTATCCTTATAATAATGAACATTTTACGAGCTGGTTAAAACTAAAAAATGTAGTTAGGTGTGAAAATAATATCGCGCTGCGGGATTGGACTGCAATTAGAAGCGACGTTGCGCTCCAGATCATCGAAGCTCGCTCCAATCTCCATCGAGTAATTGCAGTTGCGGTCAGTGGTTCGAGTTCGGCATTGTAAACGAGAGCTCAAGTAAGACAAATTGCCGCGTACCGCGAGGCATATCAAAGTGGCAGCTTGCTGAGCGATTGGAGCCCTTATTGCGGCGTTCATTAGGGACGTTAGCTTGACGTGCCTGAGGTACGTTCATGGTGTACGGCACACTGTATGTTCGCGGCTACGTGAGCAACGAATATGGCAAATATGCTTCTACACTATCGGCGTGTTGAGCGAACGTAACTGATAATGTCAGCTTCCCCACGTAAACGATGTGTCGAACCAATGGTTTCGGATAACCGGTAGTTACCTTTATTTTTGCTACAATTTAATTGCATATGATGCCAACTAGTATTCCGGCTGTTGCAATAAATACAAACATGGAAATTCTGTGACTTCTGAGACAGCTAAGATGTTGATTTAGCTCCAGAACACAATATGTGTCTCGATGTGTCACACAATCATTAAATTACTTATTTTAAATATAGTTAAATACAATTCAGTTGCATATTTTTTAATGTTGATATAACCTTGATTGAAAAACTGCAAGTTTTTATTATTTTCGTTTTCAAGAAAGTTATGATGATAGTGTTGCAGTTAACGTTATTTAAACTCTAAAGATGGCAAAAAAAATTATATGAGCAGGGGGAACACTTTATTTGCGTTTAGAGTAAGTGAATACACTTATTTAGCGGGTGATTAACAGTGCTTTCCAGGGACCGCTGTGGCCGAGGGGTCAGACCTCTCGCCTCCCACCAAGGCGATCCAGGTTCGATTCCCGGCGTGGTCGGTCCCTGGATTTTCGCATGTGGGAATCGTGACGGACGATGCTGCTGGTGGGCAGGTTTTCTCGGGGATCTCCCGTTTCCCCCGCCAATTCATTCCGGCGCTGCTCCATACTCACCTCATGTCACCCCCACCAGCGCTAAAGACCTCGATGTTGACCGCTGACCAAAATCTCTTCACTCACTCTTCACAGTGCTTTCCATTGTTCCTCTCTGCTCCGAGAAATAGATATTCATTCAATTTTATCTGTTCATCTGTCGGCCCTTTCTTGGTTACTGAAATCCTGTAAATAGTGTTAAGTGTAACGGTCGACTGTAAGTCAGAATAATGTGATATATGCAAATGATGTGAAATGAGTCGCTATACTATAATTTTCGCGTTCATACAAAGCTCTAAAAAATTGTCAAAATTAGTGAGTGAAATAAAAGAAACGGTATATTCAAGACTAGAACAGAAAACTGTTCTGTGTTGTTGTGTATCTCCCAACACAGAACAGTTTTCTGCTCCAGTCTTGAATATTCTGAACAACTGTCAGGAGGGCCATTAAACAGCGATGTTATTAAGGAAAAAATATCAACATGCCGAAATAATCTCCCTCTACGGGAACACCAAACACAGCATCCGTGAGGTGGTTTCTTTGAAAATAATTACTGGGTTACTTCAGTGCCGAAGACTGAACCTGGTGTGTCGTCTCCACCGAGTGGGTGGTGAGCAGAATGAACTGAAAATACAATGCTATACGAGAATGAATGACATACTTGCAAGATCTTACTGCTCTAGCGCCGAGCGAGGTGGTGCAACAGTAACACGTAGGACTCGCAATTGGGATGACCCGGTTCGATCCCCGGCTCCGGCCATCATGATTTCGGTTACAGCAAACCAAACGTAAAAAACATATTTGTGTCTACATTTCTCTCAAAACGTTTTCTAAATGTAAGTTTCTGTGTAACGAAAGTTCTAATTTTTTAACATAAAACCACAAAGATTTCAAATAAAATATTTTTAAAACCACACAATTTTTTTACCTTTACTGTACACCGAAATAATTGTGAAATTGCACATGCAGTTTTCGGGTGATTTTACATTTTTGTACGTAAAATTTGCAAAGAAACATTGTGTAAAATTGTACACAAATGTTTCAAGATATAGAATTCGAGTTACGAGTTCCTACTGGAAAACTTTAAAATCTACAGCTTAGTAAACAAACATGTTCGTGTTAAATTACATATTTTTGAGTACGAGAAAAGAAAACGTCAATATAGTGTCATTTTTTCAGTTGTCGTAGTTATTTTAACAGTACTTTCATTGTTAAACACATTCTTATCTGTCGAATCTTAGTAGTTAATGCAGTGCAATTTTACAGCTACAACAATTATGTAAATTTGCATCTATATATTACTATAAAACCCTGAACTGTAAAGTCGTTTCTCCTAATGCGCTTGTTTTTTTTTTTTTTTTGCGTTACCGTTATTGTTTAGTCGCAATTATATCAGTTACATATTAGTCGTGTAGAATAATTTCACAACTATAATAATTATATAAATCTGTGTTTACGTCTTTGAAAATCCCAAATTCCTAAAATTTCCATACTTTTTGCATAATTTTTAATTATAGCTACAGTGATTATTTTAGAAATTTCATAACCCTTCCGCAAAATTTTCAAGCTTTTGTTTAAAATAAATGTGTATCTACATTAAAAATGACTTAAATGCTTACTTTCGGGTTACAACGTGCATACATTATCTCGTAGCTGTACCAGTATCAGACACCAAATGTACGAAAGGTTAAAGTGAAATGGAAAAGAAAATAAAGTGTTAATGTCAAGGTTAGGTTTGAAATGCTAATGCTGGTGCAGATAGCACAGTCAGCAGCTAAATAATGGAGTAATGTATCCAACATGCGTTCCTAAAGTAAAATACTGTCAATTAATTTATTTACTATGTGAAAACTTAATTAAACTAAAGTACTTATTTACAAAACAATAGCAGAAATTCTGAAACATTACTATTTTTCAACAATAAAGTTTAATACAATATAATCCATAGGAAGCACTTTATGTGACAGGTATCACTTGAGGCCTTGTAGTGAGAACTTCGGTTAGTTAAGTACGAATTCCAGCAGAAACACGAGTAACTAACAGTAGTTTACATGTACTCGAAAAACACAGTGATACATTTACCATAGCAGCTTGGAGTAAAATAAATGAAGCTGTATTAAGTAATTGTATTTTATATTTTGCGCTTGCAAATTTACATCTATAGTGACCATTTATTTTCATCAGTCAACATGAGTAATTTGGCACAAACATCATTTGGAATTATTGATTCAGTGGCCGGGTTGTTTTACATATATTATTGGTATTTTTACTGAGACGCATTGTAAAACTACAAAAATAATGTTAGTGTCAAAATACAAGTGTGCTGGTGGAAACACCGCTGCCACGCATATTATGTGTAAGTTTTATGGTGTAACTTTTAAACAAAAACAGTAATTGCGGCAGAGTATCATTGCAGTGTCTCGTATTTAAACAAGAATTAGCGAAAGTGGCTTTACTGTTTGTTTATATTCTACATCACGTGTCATATTTGAACACTGGAGAACAATCTTGGGTTTAGCTGGGGGTCACGTGAGTGTGTGTTGTCCGTAGTGTGTGCGCTATGAGCTATATTCCTTCCTGCTATAGTAGCCGGACACCCCTCCGTGCGCGACCACTACACACACATGTTTTCGGAAAACTAGTATGTGTATCTAAATATTCCTGACAGCCAACTGTGAGCGGTCACTTGAAATAGTCCGACGTCCTCCTAAGCAGTGCTTGTGGTTTCCCGCTACGCGCAGAGCAATGCCGTGTTTAAGTGCTCTGGTATTAGATGCCGAGATCGCCATATGGCAAGCAAGAAAGAATCTTTCACTCACGTGGAGGTAGTTAGTCATTTATTTCCAGTGATTTATACGTCATTGTGCTGGATGCAAAGAAGGGAGTCGTCTATTCAGCTTAATGACGAGGTATTCAGCTACAAGCAAGCTGGCGATACTCCATTACAAACACTTGGAACATAGAGTAAGAAGTATCCACCTGTTCGTTGTTGTCATCACTGGGGGGGGGGGGGCTCCAAGGTAGTTCATCGGTGAATTTTACTCCGTACGGCAAACATTCGCCGAGAATCTTTACTCAAGGGTCACCACTGAACCCAATAGTTTCTCTCTGCTTTGAGAAGTGTGATGGAACAATGCACTTGGAATATTTCATAGTTGACTAAGTGGAGTAGAGAGATTTTAATCAGCGCTGGATAAATATAAAGCATCGACAGAATGCAAGATCTGTAGAAACTGGAGTGCACCGAGAAAACCCGCAGTCCAACATCAACCCACGCCTGCCACACGCGAAAATCGGGAGTGATCACACCGGAATCGAAACCGGATCGCCGCGGTAATCATCTGGTTGAAAAAAATAGGCACTTTTCGTCAAATAAAAAAACCACGTTTCTTATAACTGATAATCTAGTTTAAGTTCTACTTGGCGATAAAAAAACACCTTAATTATTTTCAAAATGGCGCGGAAATTATTTTAAGACGAACGCTTTTCCTTTTCTCGTATATAATATACGGAAAAGACACATAATAATAGAAACTACTTGAATCAATGTATTATAAGTATGGTGTTCATTTTATTTTTATATTCATGTTAATTTTTGTACCTTTTCCTGTTTTCTATGACATCAGTAGAATGCAGAATCCTGTTTAATAACTCAGTGCATCACTCTTATACAAAGATAAAATATTATTCACACATCATCTAATGGAGTAAAGTAGCGCAGTAATGAAATTCCGATCTCGCATTCGGAGAGACACGGGTTCGTTTGTCGGCCCGGTCATCCTGATTTCAGCTTTCCGCAATTTTTTTCTGAATCACGCCAGACGTTTGCTGGGATGTTTTGTCGTTACAATCCATAGCTGCTTCTTGTTCTGTTTCTGATTTTCTGAGCCACTTATGAAAAAGAAGATAAAAGTATTCACCATGACTCTGAAATATATCTGCATAACGTGTCGAGCGTAGAGTTTTCTTGATATGTGCCACCAGCTTTTTATTGTAAAGGGACATTTCGGAATAAAGGAACGTATTTACCAAATTTCCAGTGTACAGCGTTAGCAAACATTTACACTGCGTACGGTTTTCCTGCTTTTCACCTGAAGATAACTTGTTAACTGATATGATTTTGTTATAGTTTTTCTTCGTTTTGTGTCAGTCATGAGAAAAATAAAACGTTCAAGAGTAATATCAAATTATATATTTTTTGTATTTGAGAACTTTGTATATGTCCACATGAATAACTAATTGTTAGTTTATTTGAGTTAATGAATCGTTTTCAGAGACTGTGATTTTACTGTATGTTTTCGAACAACGCCGAAAAGCTCCAACAGGTGAATAAGCTGAAAATATATACAACACTGAAAACCGAATTTAAAACTGTTTTCTTTCCATAATATCGGAATATAAAAATTACGTAAAATGGAAATTTTCTTAACTTTGCTTGTTATTAATGGGCTATTCTGATCCACGAAAATAATATGTATGGCCACCATCTAAATGCAGACATTGTTTGTAGAGTCAGGAAATCGGTACATTTAAAGGAGGCTAATTGAGAAATGAGACATATGTATAAAATTGTCACTTTTGCCAGTAATTAGAACCTATGTTTTCGTTCAATTCGCACTTGATGATTCGGTGCAACTATACACAGCCTAGAGCATAGGCAAAACTGTTAACATGTGTACGAACGTTGTTCTAGGAGTGCAGACGACGTTAGATTTTCGCCGCCATGTGTGTTGCGTGATGGCGACCTGGCAAACCCTCACAACTCCTCGCCTGACCGTATTCAATCAAGAATAATTTCAATTTCATTCAGAGAAACCCGTAATTCTAATTACGGTAAAGATATTACCTGCCATATTTCCAGAAATGTGTGATTATAAATTTGTTTAATAGTCGAGAGTTGTGTCATTATATAGTAGCTTTCTGGTCATTGTTATTTTACGTTATTTAGTTTACGATATTTATGCAAATTACAATTTGTAAATTCGTTTTTCAATGTTTTACTTCATATTCCATGGTAAGTTCGGGTTAAAAGTGTATTTATATATTTTCGGCTCATTTTTCCACAAGAAATCACGTGACGGAATCTGTCAGTGTAGTTTAGAAACATTGTACGTGTGAATATTTGGCGGGAGTAGTTGTCATTGTTGACCAGTTACGTATGTTACCTTTGTACTAATTTTCTTTATTGTATGCCTGCTGTTTGTTCTAAAGTGTACATTTTTCTAAGCTGCGCAACCTCATAGTGACTCAGTGAGCAATGTAGCGAAACTGGACATTACTAAAACTAAATTATTCACAACAGTCGAATAACAAGAATAGGGTATACTTATTTTGCTATGTTCATCTACTGTAAATTTTATTGTACACTTAAGTGTTACAAACCAAAACATATAATTCTATTTAAACAACGTGCAAACATATATTAGTAGCATTCTTGCTGTAGAAATAGTGGTACGTTATTTATTTCGTTCAGACTAAGTAGAATCATGTGAAATTTAAATTGTTCCTATAAAATTTTAGTTCCATATTGAGACGTGGCCGTCTCAGGAATGAGTATCTAGGGACGTCACAGTGGACGAGACGTGTTAATATACACCAAGTTAGGAAAAGTATTTTAGTATGTCTATAACTTTATAAATATGTCGTAACTTGGCAGATATGAAATATATATATATATATATATATATATATATATAGGGGTTTGTATTAATCATTATTTGTACTTTGTATGGTAAATTGTTATCTTTGGGAACGAGCTTCTTTGACTGTTAATTAGGTAAAGAGCCGCTAGGGTCGCGCGATTGTGTTTCGAGCGGGCCCGAGCGCGGAGAGTCGAGTGTAGTAGCTTGTTGCGGCTAGTTCAAGTTGACGGAGTTAACCGGCATGTTCAGACACTATTGCGCAATATAGTTGACCGTTGGGTTTATAAGAGTAGTGTTGGTGGAGAACGTAGTAAAGGTTACTAGTACAGGAATTGGCGAGAATAGGAACCGTACTACGTAATTACTGCGGGAAAATCTTAAATGATTTTTGCCAATATGTGCACGTCGGCTGACAACGATACTACATGGATAAATGGGGTGGTGGCATACCCATTTCTACTGCTCGTGGTATACAAGGCTAGCTGAGGACGAGGACGCCGATCGTGAGACGTGGACGTAAATGGTATCTACTACGTGGGGGCCCAGTGTCGGGTCTTAGACGAGGAGGACGCAGCCAGTGGGACGTGGACGTCAGCAGTATCCAGTACGTGCGTGCCGGGTGCGAGTCCGGATCGTGTGGCTGTGCCCAAGGGGAGGACCCACCACGTTGAGACGGGGGTCAAGTCTTGGCGGTGCAGCAGTAACCAGCAGGGAAATCCTATTCTGGAAATGCAGGTACGGTGACGGCAGAGTAAACGGTGCCAAATGAATGGGGCACGAAATATTCATTGAGTGCTAAACCGGAGGAACGCTCCATTCAGTTCGCGACCCCTTGGCGGCTTTCAGTATATATATTTAAAATACGTTTAAAGTGTGTATGTACGCAAATGTAGCCGCAAAGTACAAATCGATTAAAGTGATAAAACGACTTGTATTGTATATATTACCAAGGCAGCAATAACACTCTCCCAAATAGCATTTGTAAATCGAAAACAATTCCAAGTCCTATGGTGATAGGGGTTAGGCTTGATGTGGGCCATTTCTGTTACGTGGGCTGAGCGACAGGGAGGCGCATTATTGATCGGGCCTAGCCGACGGGGCAAGGAATTGGCCCTTTCAATATTTAAACTGTAATTTTCAAATTACAGGTAGATTTGAAGAATTTGTACTGGTCAATTAATTAAATATACTTACTGATAGAATCTGTTACCCCAATCTGCGCTTTTCCACATTTTTACCAGTGAGAACCACAGATTCGCTAGTGGAAAACCTTGCATCTGATTGAAACAGTGAAAATGCCGCTGATTCTAAGTTATAGTCTGCCAGTCATGCTTGGCACGAAACGTATTAATTGCATTGCTATTTAATTGAGGTCAGTAGTCACTTTTCACACATGGCCGTCTGTAAGGACTATCCAACAATTACTGTGCACTCCCAAGTTTGTTTCCTTTCACTGCTGCTGAAGTGTCCTGCCGTGAACTTACAGAGCTTTACGTAAAATGAAAAGCAGATTACCTTCTATGCAATTATGTTTTGAAAGAGTCGTCACAGATAAAACTTGGTTCACACTTACACGGAACTGCTGTGTCGCATAGCAAGAATTCCTGTCACTTATAATTGCACACATTGTAAGCATCCGCGCTCGTTCACACAATACTGTTAGAAATATATTCTAATAGGGATAGAACGCGAATGTTGGGATGGTTCATTGATATATATGACTCATAATTTTATCAAATAAATCTACAAACTTTATTCCGCTTTCATTTATTTTTACCTTCTTTCAGAAATTTATATTGATATATAAATGGATTTACTATTTCAGTTATTCAATGAAATTAGCCCGTTATTAAAATACTCTAGTCTGTGTTTTAACTATTGAAACAATTTTAATTTTATGCTGTATAAATATTTAAGTGCTCAAATGTCGCACTTCTAGGAAAACTAAGAGAATTCTTTACAAAAAAAGTCTAATCTTTAAAATAAATTTACTATTTCGTATTGTTTCCTGGTACTCCGATTTAACTACGTCGTCATTTTTTAGACCCTCTGAATATAATATTCTGTAAAGCTCTGATGATACTAATCTCAGTAAATATTCGAGACATGTAATTTTCAAGTATATGTAAACTCGTATTTATCACGTAATTAAACTTTACATATGAAGTACTCGTGTTTTTTTAATTTTCTTACATTACAAGCTTTTTCCATAGCTTAATTTCAAAACCCTAGTATTTAGCAAAAAGAAGCTCTTCCAGGTCTGTTACAAAGTTTTGGTTATGACTTTCCTAAAATAATGTCTAATTTATTGTAATTCTTTAATTAAAAACCATTTCCCTATTAAATGATACCTTTCCTTGTGTTCCTGTTACTTTTTAAGAAACGCACAAAATGTTTTGCAAATTTTATATTTTAAATGTTAGTAGCTTAATTACTACTGGGCAGAATTAGTGTTCTTCTGTAACTGAGATAGTAAAACAGCTTCACCACACGACAGTCGCTATGTAAATAGTCCTCGGAATTTTGGATGACTAAGGCTGGAATTCATAATGATGATACAAGTGGTACTTGAAATAAGTGCTACTTATATCCGTGCTTAAGTACAGTTTTCAATTCATAGTGCTAGAAATAAGTGTTGCTTTTTGTGACCGCGTCAAGTAATGCTACATGAAGTATTACTTCAAATAACTACGGCTTAGTATGTATTCACAGTCACAAAAAAGTGCTACTTTTTCACAAGTATTCATAGTCAAATAATCATTGCTTATCCAAGCATATAAGTAGTACTTTATCAAGTCTGCTCCCTACGTGACTTAAGTAAAGGATTTGTATGTAGGAAATAGGTTATGTAAGGGATTCCTTCCTTCACACTGATATTTATTTCCACATATTTAACGAAAAGTGGCATTAAAAAAGTTAGGCATAAAATGTACACGGAACAAAACGGAAAGAAAAAATTCAACAGACACAGTTACAAAAAAAACCCTCAGTTCTTAACCTTTTTAAAACACTTTCTTCATGTTTTGGTTCCTTAAAGAATTTTGTATGGCATTCATATCCCTGCGAATTATGTTTTATTTGTTTCGATATGAACTGAACATTTCGTTACATTTTACCTACATATTATAATGAAAACATTGCAGGTTGAAAATGTTTAAAACCCACTTATAATAGGCCTAGGCATATCAAGGTCTACGAACATTACACTCAGTAAAGTTCTACCCAGTAACATCAGTTTTTGTTATGACCCACTTATAAAAACAAGAATAATAATACATTAATTGAAGTGAACTAAATTTAGCGTCGCCTATAACCGAAATAATTTTTCGTCAAGTGGTAGCATGATAGTATGGAAGCTGACAGAAAACTAATTACGTGATCACAACATTCAATTTAAGTACACAAGATCGTTCACTTTATCTCATCATACTCGAGAATCGCAAATATGTTCGAAGTCTGTTCTGCTGTTCTGTGATAGGTTATGGCATCAGTTGGTAGGCAAAACACGTCCAGCATGCCGTTTATAAACTGATGCGGTCAAGAACATGTTCAGAATGTATAATATAAGAACATTTCATTTTAAGTCAGTAACAGACGCTATGTTAGGACCAATTTATAAAAACCAGCATTATATTAACTTCATTGAAGAGAACGAATGGACATCTGCTAACATATAACGTAAAAGAATTTCTGCCACTCGCAACGTGTACATAGCAATAATATAGTGGAAGCTTCCCAGTTTGGATTTGACAGAAAACTAATCATAAGATCACAACATTAAAATTTTAGTACACTTTACCACTTCATTCACAAAAATTACATGTGCTCGAAGCCATCTTTGTGATATGAGGTTATATTATCAGTAGGGAAAAAATATGTTCGGCAATAATAAGTGGCATATATGAACGTTGATTTCATCATAATTTGCATTCGTACGCTGAATATCAACTAAAACACAACTAAGTAAAATATTCTAATCAACAAGTATGCAGCACGTGTTCACGCAAAACGTATTTTTCATCGAGTCGAGTCGTGAATGTAATTTTTTATTTCACAGTTAGCAAACTGCATGGATACAAAAATATATTAACACATTAACTAACACGTTTTGACCTTAGTATTGTTATTTAATTTTGAACATGCATTAAAGTAAAATAAAAATACTTTCAAGTGGAATTGACAATCAAATGTAACCAAATATTAAATTATTCTAGAGGACTGCTGTAATTCAAATACATGTTCAGTTGTGTCATGTTGGTACTGATATTGTAGCGATACTTATTTGATTATTTCATAAAGTACAACATGGCCTATATAAGTAATGCTTGTTTAAGTTTTACTTCGTGAAGTAGACGTTTACGAATTCATTGCTGAAATATGTATTGATTAGAGAATAAGTATTACTTCACGAAGTACTACTTATTTGCCAAACAATCCTTCGACTATGAATTCCAGCCTAAGACCCCTAGATCTCAGCAATGGCAGTGAGTTAGTTGACTGAGGCCTCGTGGGCGAATCATCGCATTATCTACATTTGTGCAGTAAATGTCCCTACTACAAAACGTGTAAATTACATGAATGAACTCAGCAAAAGTTTGGAATTCTCTTAATGTAGCCAGTTAAATTTAATCAGTTTAGATAGTGAAACATTATTTACGCAATATTTCGTTACAGAGCAGTATATCAATATAAAATTAACACAATAACAAATTTTCTGATGAAATTAAAATAACGTGCGCTATCCTCCCGTTAATTAATAAATGATAAGTCATTTTTGTGGTAATCAATGTATTGATTCCGGATTCGTAACGACAGTGTACACTGACACAGAGATACACTTGTGTACACTCACAATAATTCTATTCTATTGTATAAATACTCCTGCTCCTTAATAACGCCGTTTTTTAATGGGAAAAAATTATTTAAATCTGTTACTTACATTGATCTTCTGCATTTTTCCTGTGTGTTGTTCAGAGGAAATGAGTTTTTATTTCTCTCAGAGTTGATTTAATTGGGAATAAATAAAACAATTATAACTGTGCAGTTTGTGCAGAGATAGTACGCTCTTGCGCGCGAGTATTGAGCGCGGGCTTTAGACAAATTACTACCGAAGAGGCCAAGGGTTCAAAGTCTTTCACCTCTAATACATAAAGCAGAAACAATAGCCTGTGTCATCCCATGCACCATCCACGCTGGTGAATTAATGGAGTGCAAATTCACTATCGTATTCAGTAAATCGTTATCACCGGAAACCAATATCCTAGAACATGGCTAGTGAGTTCTCGAACAATTATTCAACTAGAAATTCGAAGCAAATGAATAATTGTTAATTCGATAGTACAGTTTCAAATTGCAGCAATAAGATATGATGCTATACTTTTTTCTCGTGTTGTGTGGTTTCCTATAATATCAAAATATTTCTGGTATATTTAGTAATTAAAAATTTTATATATATTATTTGTCCTTTGTTAAGTTGCCATGAAAGAGTATGGTAAAATGTTATATTTTCCAATTTCTTTCATTTGTACGACTTACCTGGTTTTTTCTGATGACTTCAGATAAAAGGGGCCGCGGTTAGCCCAGTGATGTAGGGCTCGTGCTGGACGATGTCGCTGGTCGACGAGTTTTCTCAAATGCTCTCCTGTCTCCCTCATCTCTTCATTCCGGCTGTGCTCCATACATATGTCACTCTCCACCAGCGCTAAATACCTACATGTTAGGTGCGTCACTTCAAATAGCGTGTCATTTTTCAAATGATTTGAGTTTCCTTCAATTACGGTTTACAATACAAGTAAAATAATTCTACATATCTGAACAAAATATATTTATATTTCTTCATATTATTTTGCTTTTCTTAACTTTTCCAATTATTTGGAAATATTTTTAATTGTTTAACTTTCCTCAAAATCAACATCTTTGTGTGCTAAATTTCGGGACAATCTAAGTTTTTTCTGACAAGGTTGG
This sequence comes from Medauroidea extradentata, assembly GCA_003012365.1. NCBI lineage: Eukaryota > Metazoa > Arthropoda > Insecta > Phasmatodea > Phasmatidae > Medauroidea > Medauroidea extradentata. Next base: position 101,989 of record PNEQ01121136.1, read on the forward strand.
CGTTATTTTTCACAAGCCAAAATACGTGAAATTTTTTACTTGCTGAAAATGAAACATATTAATGTTTTTTATAAACAACCAGCTTGTAACATTTACCAGCCAAAGGTGCTCAATGAGCTGAAATAATCATTTGTGCTGTATTTATGAAGATCAGAGTGACTTTACGATCTGTGTATATACAAATGTCTGTGTGTTATAACATGCGTTCTTGTACCAGCCATCAGATTGCGACGAAACTTTGGTGAGTTTCACGTGCGACCGCTAAGTTTTCTGACAAAAATGTATGTATGGGGGAGGGAGGACAAAACGGGACAAAGGGAAGAAACGGGCTTCCCAAAAATTATAAATTTTTAAAAATGTTTTTGAAACCGTCATTACTGACCCTTTGCATTTATATCAGATTTGAATCACTTATATAATTTAAAAATTTTGTAATTTAATGTTTAATATTGTTATCAGTATTAATACTATTATACATATATGAAAATTTAAGTGCCGAAAAGAGTTTATCTAAATCTTTTACTAAAATATTTTCTGATTAATTTTTTATAGTTTCCTTTTTAAAACATATTGAACATTGAAAATGTATATTTATACAAATTACTTAAGGTATTTTGGAACACTGAGAACTGAAATTTTGTACGACTCAAAGAGGCAATAAATTAAAAACCACGCCACCGAAGTCGCAGGCAAGAGCTTATTACATGTAAATCATACAAATCATATGTGACTTTGTGTTTGGTACCCAAATTTTTATCTTTCACTAATGGCGCAGGTACGAAAAAACTATAAAAAATTTAATCAAATTTCTTATTTAACATTTACCATTGCTGACAATTTTACAAATCTTCTTAAAATATATTCTTTTAAAATTTTAGGTAGTAGTAATGAAACTACTTATGTGTAGACTGTGCACTTTCATTCTTACGAACAGAACATATTATGTATATTACCAAGGGCACTTATAAAAATATTAACAAACACCGTTTCTTGTATTTAACTGAAACTATGCAAAATTTGAATTTTGAAGAGCACTGACGCCGATTTAATACATGTAATGTTAATATTAGCTATAGAACAAACTTTTACACACACACAAATGCAAATTTGATTTAAAGTAATTTTTTTTTATTTTGACTCGGAGAAACGTGTTCATAAAATGTTCACATCTAAGTTATATTTCGGTACTCAACTTTATTATAGCTTGTGGAAATTCCTTGAACATATTTCCATGCCTGCCTCGTTTAGTTTCCAGAAGATTACCAGAAATCTTAACAAATAAGTCAATAAAACCAAATTTATTTAATACTTTCTTTACACATTCTTAAGTTTTTAAATCACTTACTTTGTATTGTAAAAGTGTTAACAGTGATGTATAAGTTGAAATAATTTTATAATACATTCTGCCCTTTTACCGGTGTTTGGGGTATTCTTTTTAGTAATAAAACTTCATTAACTGTGTAAATATTATAACACTCTCTACAATTAGTAATTAATTACGAAGAAAGCTAACTGTGACGGACCCAACGAGATATACGATTCACTTTCCTAAACTAGTGAATGGTCACTTAGTTTTTGTAGGTTTAGGTGTTTCAGAATATAGTGAGTATTTCTGACAGACCTGCTTGATTTCTTATCTTTCTGTTGCTTGTAAATATAGTCATTTCCGTAGCAGCACAGACATTAATAATCCAGTAACGCGATTGCAACAAAATATTTATCATGCTAAGAAAGTATTAGTACTTAGCATGTAAGTTGCTTATTTTTACATGTTACTACTCATTAAATACACACGTAATTTATAACAGCTATTGTTAATGATAAGTAAGTAGGCCTATAATTCCCAAAAAAGTAACTTTTTGACTTATTTAATTATGAAGACTTAAAGCATTATTTGTAATATTTGTCTTGTGTTTCCTCATTCTTAAATGTTGACATATAGTGCGAAGTTTGTTTAGTAACAAAATAGGACTAGAACGCTTCCGACTACAGTTGCACTTTGCGTCACATCACATTCCAAATAAGATTGCCGTTGCCATAAGTAAAACTACAGACACTAAAGAATATCTTCACTTAAAAATACCTTATCAGTCAGTAATTCTGTGGTTCACGTTTTCATTTTATTTCCTCTTATGACATCTGGCGTTTGATATGTAAACGTGTACTCTTACTTATAAGCATGCAAAAAATAGGATGTTTTTTTGGAAGGGCATCAGTCATTTATTTTCTAGTTTGCCCCTTTTGACAAATTCTTTTAAAAATTAAATCGGTTATAATATCATAATTCAAGTATATTTACGCTCAAGCAAAAGTTAAGACGTTCAGCAGACGTAAAAAAAAAAAGAACACGAGCTCTTAAGTGATACATAAAAGGCATAAAACAATTAACAGAATAACTATAACCTAACTTTATTTGACAATTGTACTAACTTATGAAGCTCAGTGCGTGTGATAAAATTAACGTGCTTTTAATTGTTGAACCTACGACATACTGAATACATCGTTAAGTCGCGAAGCATGCTGATGCAATCTCTTGGTAGAACTATGAACTTCGTGGCGATGATCAGTGACAGACATTTAGCACTGGGCTGATGACAGGAAGTATAGCGACATGTTGCTTTATCTATATCTATATATTATAATTGGTGTTCTCTTACGTGGTAGGAACATATCGATATCAGATATCATTGGCTTGGCGGGGTAAGGGGGATTTACAGGGGTACATTGTACCCCCTAAATTTGGGGTTAGTGTACAATTTTTTATTTGTACTCCCCTAAATTTGTGTTACTGAAAAGCTGTTTAAATATAAGAACTTACTTCGTTTGTTTTTATTAATTTTAGTGATTACACGTCTGTACCCGTACTATAGCGTCAAAATCAAAATAGATCCTTCTGTCTATAGAACAAAGTTACACCATCTTGTAGAGAAAATAAGGAAGAGCATAGGTTATAAATTATATTCAGACCCCATTTTGTGAGTTTTATGATTGCACACGCGTACGCAGTGTTTGAGTATGGTGAAATGAACTCTAGGCCGTCTGCTGAATGTAACGTCGAAGTATTAGAGATAAATACAATAAATAAAATATTCATTCTCGAGATACATAAAGGTTGTACGACAATATATATATATCGATAGAATTGCAGAACGTAACCCCGGTTTAAATTATTTATCGTCGGTCGTACCTGCTTTCCGGATCGTCTGTCTCGAAAGTTTACAATTTAAGCTACCCCCTTACCCTGGTAATTAAGTTTTTTTATCCAGTAAATAACGTACATAACTTTTCTTTAGAAATTTTTATCGTTTAATAAGCCGAAGTTTTGTAGCCAGGTATAAATATAAACGAAGGATTATTTAAATTTATAAATTATATTTCCAGTCACTATAGATCATTTTCAATCATATACAGTATTAGTATTTTACATTAACTTTGATTTCTTTCTAGAACGTCTTCGTGCACACCAGTGTAACTTAATGTATGCAGTTAATGATAAATTAAGATCAAACTGTTTTCTTCATCTAATAATGTGTATTTAGAGATATTAATAAGTAAATTACAGAAAGTCATAAACATAAATTTGAAGTATGTGCATTATTGCACAAATTAAAAAAAAATTACGTGAAAATACAAATGTTTGCAAAATAGCAAGATTAGTCCAATACAATAGAATATTAGAAGTGATCGGATGAACTAGCAAATTTTTCCTAATCCCTACATCCTAGTGTCCTCAATACTGAGTCATATCTTCCTACTACAAGGCGGGACATCACTACACGACTTGGTGTTTTATATAGCGTCGGCCAGATACATGTATCACTGAAATTAAGCACACTTTTCTGGGAGCTGGAATTTGCGTGGTAACTTACTCCACAGTGTTTTGTTTGATGCATAACTTACAATGCTTAATCTTACGCATTAAATAATCCCAAATTATATCATCTCTTGATTACAATACTAAAATGAATTTCCCGGCGGGGTCGGTCCCCGGATTTTCGCATGTGGGAATCATGCCGGAAGATGCCGTTTGTCAGCGAGTTTTCTCGGGAATCTCCCGTTTCCCCCGCCATTTCATTCCGGCGCTGCTCCATACTCACCTCATATCACCCCTCACCAGCGCTGAAGATCTTGATGTTAAACGCTGACCAAAATCTCTCACTCATTCACTCACTTATAATGAGGAAAACTATATTTTTAGATCCACTTTTCTTACAGTAATTTAAAGTTTCCACAGTGTAGTTCGCTGGCATTTTAAATTTACCACTAGATCACCCAGCAATAGGCCTAACAGCATTTCTGTTTTCAATCACCCAGTTTATTACCTCAGTGTTCAATGCGTAAAACTTTTGATGTTGTCTATGAAAGAGAGACAATCGTTTGCTTCGCAGAATTTATTTATACGTGAGTACTGTGATTAAAAACCTCTGAAATTACCAAAAAAATTAGTTTACCAGCACTTTTTAAACACATAGTGTATATATACTCAAAGCAAACTTTGCCCGTGTAAGCATTCTGCTGGCAACTTACAAATACGGGATGTTCGGTAATTATAGGTACAAACGAAAGGAGTGTGTCGAGAACGATTAAACAAGCAAATAATGCTAATAAACACAGCACGTAAATCGACAGTTTTCACGTTACGATGTATGGACACTTTGAAACATGGCTATGTTTTTTAACGTGTAAAGGCATCGATGCGAAGACGTGCTGAAGCCCGCCTTCGGATGAACGGCGCCCTTTTCGAACACTTGTTGTATTGTCTTCATCCACATGTGCAGCATTTTGACGTTTTGATCCTCGGTAACATTGGTATTATAGCGTCCCTGTTGTAACACGTAATGTGTCGTATTGGGAAAACGTGGGAATCGTGCCGGACGATGCCGCTGGTCGGCGGGTTTCCTCGTGGATCTCCCGTTTCCCCCCGCTCTTTCATTCCGGCACTTCTCCATACCTCATGTCACCACTCACCAGTGCTAAAGACCACGATGTTGAGCGCTGACCAAAATCTCTCACTCAATTTCATGTGATGTTTGCAAATACAATGAAAGAGATGAAACACAAATTCAAGTATACGATAAGAGGAAAAAAAACTGTTTTGGCCAACCTAACAAATGAGATTTAAAAACTGTCCATTCAAAATATTAAAATATTAAAACACAACAGGCATTCCTGGATAATAGAAAGCTATGTCGTTAGGGCGCCGCCTACCAAGCGTTTCAGTGTGTTCGTAAATAATTTTTTACGAAACTATTCCCCAAATGCTCATTATATAAATGTAAGATAAAAAAAATACTTCAAATAATGACGGAAAAGTAGTTTCAAACCATCACGTCAATTAGAAAAATAATTTTGGAGCCCTTCAAAATGGCTACAAACAGCTTTATCCAACCGATTGTAATTGAAAAACTACCGACAACATTCGTGTGAACTACCCTAGAAACACGCAATCGACATAGCTAAAAAACTTTACATTAATAAAAAGATGGGGTCACCACTGAAAGAGTCAGCCAGGCGAGTAATCTATGATACGACTGCACGCCGTTTCAATGTCTTGCGGTATAGGCGATACCGCGCCATATGAACCGTGCCTCACTCACACAAACACACGGCCAGTAGGCGGACGTAAGTACTTGGACAAGGACAGTGAATAGACACATTGTTTTGCTGTTTTCACACTGACAAGGTATAGTTTAATGTTTCATTCACTTTTTTTAATCCATATGGCATTGTTTTTGTTAATTGTGTGGCCTCTGTAGTCGCTCCTGTAAATAAAGCAATTTTTCCTTTTCAACTGTTTCCTGTTGCAAAATAACGAATATATAATGTTTCCAGAAATTACAGAAAAACCATTAAGTTTATATCTATGCCCTGTCGTAACAAAAATTTTGATACATCTACTGGAATAGAAGTTATCGAGAAAAAGCAGATAATTCAAGGTGGTAGGGATCAATACCCCTTAAGGTGCTGTACACTTGGGCGCGGCGGCGCGGCAGCAGGGAGAGCCCGCACACTTGGGCGCGGCGGCGCGGCAGCAGGGAGAGCCCGCACACTTGGGCGCGGCGGCGCGGCAGCAGGGAGAGCCCGCACACTTGGGTGCGGTGGCGCGGCAGCAGGGAGAGCCCGCACACTTGGGCGCAGTGGCGCGGCAGCAGGGAGAGCCCGCACACTTGGGCGCGGCAGCAGGGAGAGCCCGCACACTTGGGCGCGGCAACACGCGCCGCGCCCCACCGCTCTTCGCCCAAGTGTGCGGGGATCCTTCTATTTGCATGTAACTGAACCACAGGGAAAAATTAGCTGCGCTCAGCCACGCTCCGCCGCGCCCAGTGTGCGGGCACCTGGTGCACGTACTTCATTACGAGGGAACCCACACTGGACCCTCCTCGTACACTATTCACTACAATGTGCATACTTCTTCAGGGGTGCAAATTGGGGGCCATGTTTATTGACATTTGTACATTGTTTTGACCTGTACCCTCTTTTCCGAAGATGTGGCACGTATTTAATTACGAGGGCAACCACATTGGACCCTCCTAGTGTACTGTTGACGACAATGTGCATACCTCTTCAGGGGTGCAATTTGGGGGCCTTTGTTGACTTTGTACATTGTTGTGATGTGTACTATCCCTTCCGAGGATATGGCATGTATTTCATTACGAAGGCAACCACATTGGACCCATCTATTGCAATTTTAACAATGTTTACGTACCTCGTAAGGGTACAATGTAGGTGCTATGTTTATCAGACATTGTTATCTACTTTTGTTGTGTCGACCTAATCCTGCAGTGTGGCACACTTATTTCTTCGAATATCCTGTATATATATGTGTGTGTGCGTGTGTGTGTGTTCGTGTGTGTGCGTAGGTGTGTGTGTAGGGGTGTGTGTGTAGGGGTTTGTGTGTAGGTGTGAGTGTGAGTGTGATGTTAAAAAATGTATTCCTTAGTTTGGTTGGTCGTAGTATAGACAAAAACCAGTAGAAAATGTCCCGTAAACATGGGGCCTGAAATACATACTTGAAGAGCTATGAACACGTGTTCATCTTCGCTACAGTAAAGCAGCATATCGTCTAATGAAATGTTATTCCTACAACATACGAACTGGATGTGTCAAGCATTGCTATAGGAGGTGTTCAGTATGATGTCCATTTATAATATGGCATGCTTCTGTCCGACGTCGTAGGGATTCACGCATTTTGTGAAAGATGCCTGCTTGGTCTCAGATGCACTGACATGTGTTGACGACGCTCCTGTAGTGTTATGGTTGCATACCTCTAACCCTTCAAGTGTCCCCGAAACAAAAAGTCCAACGGATTAGGGGAACGAGCAGGCCAAGATAAAGGACCTTCCCGACCAATCCAACGATCGTTAAATGTGCGTGTGAGGTGTTCTCAGACATTTCGGATGAAATGGTATGATGCTCTATAATGCTTAAACTACATATCTATGCCTTTGCTGGAAGGGGATTTCCTCTAACAAGACAGGCAAATCGTTAAATAAATAATCGCGATACTTTTCAGCAGTTAATCTGTTCGGTAGTATGTGAGGTCCAATAAATATATCACCAATAACACCTGCCCATACATTAATTGAAAATCTATGCTGATGATTTGCTTCTTCAACTGCGTGGACATTTTCAGCTGCCCAAACATGTTTGTTATGAAAACCGACAATCCCATCTCGGTGGAAACCATCCTCATTTGTTAGCAGTATCTTTGTTGTGAAATTTTGAACCATCACCACACCCTCGCAACAGCCACTGGCAGAACTGCAGTCTAGCAGGATGGTCTTGTTGCCTAAGGGCTTCGACACGCTGTATATGATATGGGTATAGCAACTGTTCAAGCAGAAAAGTGGATGACTATCACGACAGCTGCTGCTTTGCTACGTACAGTAGTTCCAGGATTTTCTTCTACTCGTTGCTATACTCACTCCACAATAGGCATACGAATGGTGCGTGGTCTGCCAAGATCCAATATTGCTAGAGCAATGGAGCCAGAGTCTGATAGTCGCTGAAAAAGAGGGCTGAATAATTGTGCAGGTTGTAGCCTGCGTTGTGGATATTTTCCAGTACACGTACTTGTAGGTTGCTTCCAGTTGCCAGACCATTACAGAAGATCATGTCTGACATTTCTTGCGTGGAATACATTGTGCTGATAAGTGCAAAGATAAAACTACAATGCACAATGGTGCTAGAAACACTAACATCGATTACATTAAAACTAACACAAATGAACGTTGCACTTACCCACCCACTGTCACAGTGACAACTCTAACAGCTATTTATTGCCTGCTGCTTCCGCGGACAGTATCAGAGTGATGTGTCCACATTTGTGTTCTACAGTTTGTAGGCCTACGTAGCAGCAAAAAGATTGGAATAGAAGATATGCTACTTCACAGTAGCAATGGTGAACATGTGCTCATTACACTTCACGTATGCGTTTCCGACCCCATATTTTCTTCTTGATTTTTTCCATACTACGACCTACAAAATATGGAACACATTTTTTTAAACATGTGTGTATATGTGTGTGTAAGTGTGTGTGTACGTGTATATGTGTATAACGCTGACATGTAAGTGAAAGGCAAATAATAAGAAAATTTCTCACCAATAAAAAGTAAAGAAAATTTGAGGTGTTTTGAATAGGGCCTAAGTTTTTGCTATGTGCATATTATACAAAAAATTACTAAATGATACAAATATTTTTTAAGACGTTTGCGAGAGTAGTAGTATTTTAATGACTACATCTTACATTAGTTTCTTAATGCGCTAATAATAATATCGTTTAATATTAACGTCGAAATTTACTTCTGTAACATGTGTTGAACTTTCCAGCGAACTTCTTTTTACGAGGTACGCAGGAAGTATACTGCATGTTGTGTGATAAGTTTTCCTTAGGTATTCGTGAAAATTCTTCAAACGTTTATGTGAATTTTACGTACAGTGCAGAAATTGTACATATTTGCAGGTAAAATTAATTTCCATGCGAGTTAAGGTCATTTTACTGTCGTGTATATGAATATTCCGTACCACTACACGTTATTTTGCATGAAATTAGAGATGATGGTTTATCACGGGAAAACATGACTGTTTTTTGGTTTCAAACGTACGTTCATAAGATGACTGGTATTCACTTGTGCGTAGATCTGTTACTATATTTGACTGAGCCAATGAGTACCCCGCTATTGTAATATTCGATGCCAATCATTGGTCTGCAGACATCTACGTTGTTTCAGACATGTAACACCTAATCATACATGTTGCAAGAAGCCACAGTGTAATCATGGGTACGGTGGCACGAAAAATTCTTGCAATATACTATCGTATGTACATATAATGCATGGGAGCACAAGTTAGGAAATATTACCACAAATGTACTATTTTTAGCAGTTTAAAATATATAAGAATGGGGGAGTGGGTTTTGAACAAACCCTTTTACTGCTGCACTGTTAAAAATTTCCGTAAATTCACGGAAATATTTACAGAAAAGTACTGTGATATTACGGAAGTGGCTTCCGTAATATTACGTTTACGGAAATTTGTCCGTATTGCCAGTTTACGAATGTTTGACCGTAACTTTCCATAAATTCATGAAAATGTGTTTCTTCAATTTTAGAGCGTATTTTACTGTGTTTCTTAAAATAAAGCGGTATTAATAATCACTATGAATCCTGGATGTCAAATACAAAAGTTGCCTCTAATAAAGTTGATATCTTACCACTGCATGCAACTTATTTACTCGTAGCTTGCCACTGTGGTTCAATGGGAGTCCGACCGCATGGCTCAGTGGTTAGCGCTCCAGGCTGCTGGGTCAAGGGTCCCGGGTTCGATTCCCGGCCAGGGAGGTGACATTTACAGTCACTTCCTTGGGTTCAGGACTGGGTGTTTGTGTTCGTCTTGTCTGTCTGGCACATGCCAACGTCCAATTACGTCACTTACACGTATCAAAAATTCACTGGGGATTATATGACATAGACTCACTTAAATGGGGGAATGTTTGGTGCAGTGGCGGGGTGATAGCCTTGCCATTGTATCATACATTTAAAAAATGGTTAGGGCTTCTGCCTGGCAATCGTAAGGTCGTGGGTTCGAATCCCAGCAACTTCGAGAAATTGTTCAGGTAACTAAATAGTGCATAAGAATCTCGACAACACATAGCTAATAAGAAAATGTAGTATTTCTATAAAATGTGGAGTGCAAGTATATTGCAGAAATCTAAATTTTTTTTGCTGGAAACGGATTGTCCGTTATTTTACGGAGGGTTCTGTTATCAAGAAAAACTGAGTGTCCGTTACTTTATGAAGATTTCTGGATAATTTTTTGCCAGTACTTTTCCGTAATTTCACGGAAATTTTTTCTAACAGTGTGACTCTTTGCAAACATACTGAGTGATGATCAGGTATTTGTGTGGCATGGATATGAGCAAGCAGGTCACACGTGTTAAGACTATCTACCCATGCTAAGGTCCATGTACTCGTTTCTTGGCACGGTACTGGAATTTACTGTCATTATATGTCGCCTTTTTTCGAACCGTTACGCTGTGCCACGTGAACCATAGGCATCCTAAAATATGTCAGATAACGTTTCAGCGAGTTAGTGAGCTTTCTAGCTTGTTCTACAGTCGAAGAAAATATAGATAATAACGACTTACTTATACACTACAGAGGAAACGTGATTTATTTCCGTGTTAGTCTACAATATTACGGAAATTAGTATCTTAAGACACATAAAACCAAGGGTTTTCAACTACTGTATTAAGGGTACGAAATATTTTGTCCATGTTTCGATTTTTTACGTAGCTGTTTTAGCATTTACGAGCACTGGCAACGTTTTGTTATCAACGCAATAATTATATATTTGTAATTATAACATCAACAGTGTGGAATTACTTATATTCATTAGAAACTACTTACAAACACGATTTTTTTTCCTTAGATATGAATCGAGTGCTTTCTATAATGCTAGCCCAAATTGACTAATGTGTGTAAACGAAGCCTAACATAAAAAACTCTCAGAAACAACTATAAAAACACTTAATGAATCAAAGAAAATAAATACAGTTACAAGTATTTCTTATTTCTTACCAAGTTTGGCAAATTTTTTAAAATGTATTACACAGATAGGCCTATTTCGCAGTGTAAAAAAAATTCAAATGGCCGAAATGTTATTGTAAGAACACATCATGACCAAAAAACATTAAAGTCATGTCAATTTACTAAGAACTCTGCAAAAAAAGTGTTTGATGAAGTTATGGTGGTTAAGAAAATATGTTCAAATTGTAACAATTTTGTAATATGAACACGACATGAACAAAATTTACAAACCAATTTCAGTTTACAATAACATGTATATGTACAAAGTTTTATGAAATTCTAAACAATTGTTCCATATTCTATTTCATATTATCAAAAAGTATCCAATGGTTAGCATTTTGAAATGATTAACACGGTGTGAACAACATACATATAAGTCAAGTCACCATGCGATGTTACCAAGTTTGACGTAATTCGGAAAAATATTTCATCAGTACGACATGTTAGCAAAAACATGTAACTGTCCGCCATTTTGAAAATTAAAGTACGGCATGAAGAAAAACACAAGTATCAATTCACCGTACTAAGTACTATGTGTGAATTTTATGAAATCCTGATTTCTTTCTATTCCCTTAATTTAGTTGTGTATGTAAGTTTAATGAATATATTAAGTACAGATTATGCACAGATGACTGCGTTTGCTAACATATAAACAATATCATTAAATTAATTGTTATTACTATGCTTTGCAATTTAAAACTACCAATTTTTGCATACCAACGAGAACAATTGTTTAAAATTGAGAAAACGTCCAATTTAATTTATATGTTTTATGATATGAAATGATCTTGACATGTTCCTTATAATACTAGCTTTTCAGCGGGTTTTCTCGAGAATATCCCGTTCTCCTTGCACCATTATCTCAGCGCTGCTCTGTACTAATCTCTTATATTTTCCTTCACAATCAGTAATAGCTCTGTAAGTGTGTGATTTGTTTTGTGCACAAGGTGAAATGCAATCAATTGTAAGTTTGCGTGACTGTGTAACTGAGCATTGACGTTTATAACTCTTCCTAAAGAGCGCATAGTCACTAATAAAATAACTACTAACTGCAGAACCAATTATGTGTTATCAATGTGTCAGCGAGCTACCAATGAGCTTGAATGCACAGATATTCTTCGAGGCTAGCCATCAGGTAAGTAACCCATGCGAATTTTTCAGATCTCAACTAATTACCTATTGGTTAAGTTCTGAGCAAAATCTAATCAATCAGTCTGTCCAATTGGTAGAGGCGTTCCAACGACTTTCTTAAAAATTAAAGGATATAAAATTTTAATTAAACGAAAATATACTAAAAATATTCTGGCAGTTTTACCCTCACAAGACTTTCATTGGTGCAATTTTAATAATATACTTAAGAAACCAACTTGAGTCTGTGACATTATTATTAACTTGCATTACGATATATAACAAAACTGTAAAACGTATGATTTTAGAAAAATGTATTACGCTTATGGCTACAGGTATAGTTCATATAAATCATAGTTTTGAGGTCAGATGTTCGAATCCTCATGCTACTGTAGCAAGTGGCAAATCGTGGTATCAAAAGCACGACGTATAAGTATTATTTATTTAGAATCATAAATAAAACCCATTTTTGTAATAATATAATTTGAATAGTGAAATCAGTAGTTTTCTACAGATTATTATACTGTCGTCATGAACGTACCGTAGCCCAACGACCGTGCAATATTTAACGACCATTCACAAAGAAGTATGTTGTCAGAGTCTGTTGCGTCAACTAGCTCATATCGCTATCCAGTTCTCAGCAACTGCAACCCTATAGGTTGTTCAGGATAAAGTGAGCACTAAAAATTTAACCATTGAAAAATGTAACTAGCCATTCCTGCATACAAGTCAACATTAACTCTAATTGCTTTACTGCTTGTATGGTTGGCAGCGAAATTACGCAACATAGTTCCGTGTATTTTCATGTTTAACTATAACAGTGCAGAACAAAAATCAACCGAAATCGAAATAATTGTATTTTATATAATTAATAAACATTTTTTAAAACTGTATGGATTCATACTGACTGCACAGTTTATCTTACCCGCGCAAACATCATGTGACGTGTCCAGAGAGGTTAGACATGCCCCTTCGTTAGACGTTACGCGCGGAGAGATACGAATTGGCTGAAAATAGAACTTTAGCAGGGCTTTTTTGAGAGCTCACTTTATTCCGAATCAACTACTTACTGACCATGAATAAGTTCAATGTAGAGAAAACCTCCGGTGCACTGTTGTTACTGTGTTTATGTAGGAAGGTAGTTGCGGCAACTGTTGGCGTGGAACGTATCGCTGGATTGTGACGTCACCTGGATGCTACGCTGCAGTGGGGCAGAGTACTGACAACACGTGAATGTCAGGACCCCAGGCACGGGGAAGAAGCTCCCTGCTGGGATCTAGCCGTGGCGACAGCATGCAAAAAGGGTCCCAACTTTTGTCGGCTGTTTAATTCCACATTGCAGCACATCGTCGCTCGGGGAAACAATTACTGCTGCTTCCAGCGCGGGCGGGCGCATCTTGCGAAAAGAAAACCATGATTTAGTTGCTCGCGCGCAGCCCTGGTGGGGGGCACGATTCTCTTTCCTTTCCTTCCAACGCTTGGCTACCCTTAATTTCAACAATTAACCTAATGGAAATCATATAATTCGGAACTTGTGTTTATTGTACTTGCCGCTGCTTCCTTCCAGCGCCCATTCGCCGCTGTTCGCCGTACCCCTTGCTCCCCGCCACGTCTATCCTTTACTTCTGTGCCTGCAGGCTATTTTCTTGGCTTTACGCTAAATGCACAAGGCATTAGTAATAACTACTTGGTAAAGAGAACGCGCCGTAACAATGTTAACGGACAAAATCGCATAATTTAGTTCCTTGCCCCTTGCTGAAGCCACAAAAGTTTCTATTCTTTTATGCGGAAATTTAATTTACAGTCAATAAGATAATAATAAATACAAAGCAATACGATTTCCTTTGTTTCAATTTCACTGAATTTTGCTTTGATTTTAAATAACATATACGCCGTATTTACTAGCATACAGCAACAGATCAATTTTATTACTTAATGCAAATACATACGTTATCGTGTAGGCTATAATGCCATGGTAAAACCATTTAACACAACTTTCTCATAACTACATACATATATGTACATGCATATTATATGTATGCATATACAGTATATTACATGTATGTAATGTATGTATAGTGACTTCGGGACAGTCAGAAATTTTTTTTCACATATATGGCAGTCTTGAGTAAATAAATTTACTTTAAATGAATTCCAAACAATAACTAAATGTATGTATGACATTTAACGACCTTTCATTCTAACTTAATATACACGGAATATAAAAACTGTTTAAGAGTGTCCCAATGTCCCCCCCTAGTGACAAAGTGTGTGTGTTTACACAATGCAATCTTAAAATTTCCAGTGACTTAAAAATAAAAAAAAAATAGTACTCTTAATGATGTCCTTTAAAATATACAGCATAACGGTGCGTTTGAAAACTAAGTAAAATGTTATGACCAGCCTTCAAGTAGCCTTGTTCTTAATTTTCGCGACTACTTGAAATCCAAAAAGCGAAAATATTAATAATAATATTAATAATAATACATCTTAAATAAATGAACTGGATACAGTTTGCAGCACGAATACATCTTAAATAAATGAACTGGATACAGTTTGCTGCACGGTCACAAAAATACACTCGACAAAATGTATTGATTACAAATTCTTGTTTCCTTAACATTAAAAGAACAGTGCTGCGTCGTTAAGATCATATACTCCAAAGAATAAAAATTTGGAATTAGTACAGTGTTTTCGTTTTCAAACTGCTGTGATGTGTGTATAATTTATATTATTATTTATAAATATTTTCCGTCAACTAAGAGCGTAAAGTTTGTTTGTTAACAAAAGTGCTGCTATACAACAAACATAGTAAATGAATAAACACAAATAAAGTTAAATTATGATAATATTAATAAACACTGAAATTATTCATCTTTATTTTTATCATGTCGCAAAAATTGTGTTAGTTCACGTTTGTAACTTTTTTAACTGAATAATATGTATATGTAACAGAAATTAGTCTGCTTGTATGAAAGAAAATTACAGAGGCAACAGTTTACACCAACCGTGTAAAACATGTATAAATCGAAACTGTCTTATTGTGTAAAGTTGAATACTTACACGAGAAGTTATGATTATTAACATAAAATGTAATGCATTACAACATTACGCTTAAGTAAGTACATTTTAACGATAGTCATATTATTTTATATATTGCAAGGAATTGTTTTAAGTCTGGACTGGGTATTAATCCCTGATGCAACTAGGCGTTTACTTGATTTTCATATCCCCACAAGCTTGCGTGGATACCATGTTCATTTTAGAAATAGATGCCAGGAAAATTTTAAGTATTTACACGTATCTAAGCTGTGCAAGACGCGTAAAATTAGGGATAAGTGAAGAACTTGTGCTTAGTCTTGCACGTAACGAAATAAAACCGGCTGTAATTTTCTTTAGCCATTACGTTAGTTTTTCAATTTATGTCTTTGCATTCGTTTGTATCCGGCCTTCCGTGACATTTGTTCATAACAATTTCCTAGAAATATATCAGTAATAAAATCGTGGCATTAGTCGTGCAGACAAATTTACTCTATAATTTTTGCTTCACTCAGGCGAAAACATATCAAAATTTCAATCCTATCGGTAATAATGTTATATGGCTAGTGATAATAATAGTTATCTATGTTCGTATTCTTTACTTACGTAGGAGGCCGACAATTCGAACGTATTTTAATTCACCGTTCATTGTCGTGCTGTTGATGCTTTGGTGGTGGTCCTCAACATAACAAAACTATATATTTTTAATGTACTGTACATAGTTTCAAATGTGAAGAGTGTGGCAGTATTTCTATAACTCTAACTTAATTTTCTTCTCGCTTGGGAATAGGGCGTTATTAATTTTGGTATTGTTGTAAAGAAGACTTTTTAATGTACTTAGGTTTTACCAAATGTTGCGTGCTGGTTGCGAAAGAGAATATACTATACTTGTGTATACTAATAGTTTTAATATTAGTTATAATATATAAATAGTTATACGCTGAAAGTTTTAACAGCTTGATAGAAGCCGCAAGTTTTATGTTCGTGTCAGCTTCACTAGCGGAAAGAAGTCTGTCAACTCATCTGGCTATCTCAATTTGATTTCGAGAAGGAGTATGAGTCAGAATATAAATTACAATTTGTGGGAGATAAAAAAAGTCTCGACGCCTTGTTTTCCAACTCAAGTATCTGAAAAACACAAAATTAACAGTTCATATAGTACGCATCTGGAAAGACACAGATACACACGCTCATGCACACACTGCGGACACTGAAGTGTGTTACTAAATTAAATTATAACTAAAATTTAAACTGTATGTGATCCAGGTCCCTTTGGTAAATATGTAGTCCATGTGTTCTGCTTTTGAAGTATGTGTGTTGTAGGGTTGCTGCCTGACAGCAATCTATCCTTCAAAAACATGAATGGCATAACATACCATATCAAAAGTTGGAAGGGTTGTCTGGAGCCAGAATTTGATGGTTTCGTCTTCAACTTAAAGAAAAACTATCAAGTATTCTTGAAATACTACAAATCTCTGAAGATCTGGAATACTCACATCAGAAGTAAAAAGAAATAATTGATATTATTTGTATGCATATTCGTATGTGTTTTATAACTTAAATTACATTATTTTTAAGCCGAAAACTATTTTACTGGCGAAACATGAACATCAACAAAAATAAATAGTCCATACTACAACTATGCAAGTTTGTTCTTCTTCCTTTAAAATTTAAATCTTATACTTTCGTGTAATTTTTGTATTCGATTTTTATGGGTTGAGGATGAGAGGGTAACAAAAATCTCTTGAATAAATTTACCTACATGCAAACCAATATCATTCACAATGATAATATTAGTAACATACTTACGGATATTACATAATAACACACTAATAGTTTAGTGAAAAATATTGCATGTAAGGATCCAGACATACTCTATGAGTTATTTTGCAGACATACTTAAATGCATTTTCAAATACCTTGACTGAGGTGTACAAAATTGAGGTATAGGCAATGCACCTGGTACCAAAAACAAATAAAAGTAGATGGGTTTGATAGGTGCACTTTGGGGGCGCGGGCCGTCGGTGCTCGGTGTCTCGGCCGCCATCTTGGATTTTCCCTCAAAATTTCCCTTTTTTCCCTCAAAATTTCCCTTTTTCCCTCAAAATTTGCTCATTTTGACTCAAAATTTCCCTTTTTCCCTCAAAATTTCCCAAATTTCCCTCCAACCACCGGGTCATTGACCCAAAATCGACCTTGACCCTCCGGCTGCATAAAGCGGCAAACTGACTCAATTTCACGAGTCAGCTTGAGGCTGTCACAGGGAGCCGCCATTTTGTCGACGCGGCCAGCTTGTCTTCTGGAAGGTCATGCTCTATCATTCCTTCTGGGAATTGGTCTAGAACATTCGTTAGGCTATGACAGTCGCCATCTTGTCTTCTAGATTTAAATGACTAGAATATTCTTATTATTTTGATGTATCATTCTAATGGTGGTCGCCATCTTGTCTAGCATATTCGTATTACTTTTTCATGCTCTATCATTCTGGGGACGATCGCCATCTTGTCTTCTGGAAGGTCATGCTCTATCATTCCTTCTGGGAATTGGTCTAGAACATTCGTTAGGCCATGGCAGTGGCCATCTTGTCTTCTAGATTTAAATAACTAGAATATTCTTATTTTTTTCATATATCATTCTAATGGTGGTCGCCATCTTGTCTAGCATATTCGTATTACTTTTTCATGCTCTATCATTCTGGGGCAGTTGCCATCGTGTCTTCTAGATTTAAATGACTAGAGTATTCTTATTATTTTAATATATAAGTTTAATGGTGGTCGCCACCTTGTCTAGAATATTACTTTTTCATGCTCTATCATTCTGGGGGCAGTCACCATCTTGTCTTCTGGAAGGTCATGCTCTATCATTACTTCTGGTAATTGGTCTAGAATATTCGTTAGGCCATGGTGGTCACCATCTTGTCTTCTAGATTGTCATGATCTCTCATTCTTCAGGGAATTAAATTACAAGAATATTCTTATTATTTTTTAAGCTGTATAGTTATTATTGTGGTTGCCATCTTGCCTAGTCTATCACTCTTCAAGGATT
This sequence comes from Medauroidea extradentata, assembly GCA_003012365.1. Taxonomy (NCBI): domain Eukaryota; kingdom Metazoa; phylum Arthropoda; class Insecta; order Phasmatodea; family Phasmatidae; genus Medauroidea; species Medauroidea extradentata. The sequence continues at coordinate 120,288 of PNEQ01121136.1, forward strand.
TGACTAGAATATTCGCATTACTTTTTAATGCTCTATCATTCTGGGGAGCCAGTCGCCATCTTGTCTTCTAGATGGTCATACTGTATCATTCCTTCTGTGAATTGGTCTAGAATATTCGTTAGGCCATGGAAGTCGCCGTCTTGTCTTCTAGATAGTCATGCTCTTTCATTCATTGACTAGAACATTCGTACTATTTTCTCACGCTGTATTATTCCAGAGCAGTCGCCATCTTGCCTTCTGAAAGGTATTACTCTATCATAGACTAGAAAATTCTTTATGTATTTTTATGTATAACAATTATAAAGCCATCTTACCTTCTAGATGGCTATACTCTCTCAATCATCGGAGATTTAACTGACTAGAATATTCGTATTATTTTCTCATGGTCCATCATTCTAGGAGCAGTCGTCATATTGCTTTCTAGAAGGCTCTCAAATTCTTCAGAGGTTTATTTGACAAGAATATTCATATTATTTGTATGCACTGCCATTCTTACGGTAGTTGGCATCTTGTCTAGACCATGCTAAATCATTCTTCAGGGATATAACTGACTAGAATATTCGTATTACTTTCTAATGCTCTATCATTCCGTCGTCATCTAGTCTTCTTAAAAACCATGCTGTTTCATTCCTTCAGGTAATGACTAGAAAATTCCTTACATATATTATGAGCAGACTTATGATAGTCGCAATCATTCCTACTAGGAGGTTATGCTGTCTCGTTCCTTCAGTGATTTCAACTGACTAGAATAATTACTTCATTCTCTATAAGTTTTTATAATAATTACCATTTTTAATTCTAGAAGGTCATGTTCTATCGTTTATTTGGATATTAAATTGTTCAGAATATGCATGTTTCTCTTTCTCTATCATATTCGAGCAGGAAGTTTTTTTGTCTAGAATGACATTATACTGTAATTATTGCAAGGTATAAATTGTCTAGAATAAGCCTTTAAGGGGAATGTTCTTTTTTTTTTATACTATAATTCATACGGAGGATTAAATAGAATATATCTCCCCGTCGTATTTTATTTCGTTACAGAGCTACTTTGAATTGGTTAGAATGGCGTCTTCTACATGATTAACATAATCGCGGAGATAGTGTCTCACCAAGATTACAGTATTACACTCTACGTCTCTCCCTCCTGACACAATTCAGCTATCCTTTTGTACACATATTTGCATGAACTACAAGTATGGTTGTAGTATTAAATCAAACGGCCAATCATAGCTTTCTAATAAACGATACTGCTTGTACCAACTGTACAATCCGTCACTATTATTTCCATGTGTAGAAATTCTAGCCTGAAGAAATAATATATCTCTACACAGCACGTCGCTCCAAGTCAGCATCATTGTCGTCAAGAAGCGAAGAGCAAGTAAACTAATAGATCTTATATATTTTTCTATGAAAAAAAATGTCATTAAAACCAAAGCAATACGCTCATTACACTTAGTAGCATTAAAATTTCACAAAAAGAATTGGGCGAAATTCAGTAAAAGGAAAGAGACTAGAGATTAAATACTTATTACATAAATTCAAGCTATGTATATGATTACTTCACCGAAGAATAAAAACGAATGAAATAAAGTCTCCAGAGACGCATACATTAGGCCGACATCATACAGGTATTCAAACACCAAAGAGTACTTCTTGGAACATTTGTGAGGGGCTTTAACACCTGTCAAGATATGAAATCGAATTTTAGGTATGGAGAGGAGAGTAGTTTGTTTCCTAGTTATTAAAGAGAATCACACTACACAACTCTTTTGCTACAGATTCCCCGAAACTTGCACAGGGACATTACATACGTACAGCTACTGATGAAATTGCAGTTAACTCTTATTACATTAGTCGGCATATGTTCACGGGCAATGGAGAAACATGTAGTGTATTTTCTTTGTACAATTTATGTTCAAAAACCCAGCATGTCTGCCATGGTATCGTCCTTTGTAAAATCTACAAAGACCTAGGACGTGAAGGGGTGCTGGAGGTTTGAATGTAATGGTGCATAACTTATTAAATGCATACTCATTAAAAATCATGTATTTGTTGTAACCCATAGTTTCGCCACTGTTTTAACTATCTCGCTGTATGCAGCACAATTATGAAAGGAGAACTCGCGATTTTAACATAATAGCTAAATTACTACTACTATTTGTAATGCATTTAATCAATGCAACGTTTTTTTTAAATAGAAAATTATCACACCCAAACTAGTGCGCAAATCTAGCGTTGCGTTATTTAACACGGCTTTAAATTGTATTTACATCTGATTGGATACTTGTGGGAGAAAATAGGTTCATGTAAGACCCCTGTCTTATCAGTATCTCAGCGACCAACATACGATTTGCATTTGATTATTTCTTGAAGACTAGGGTAAATACACAAAAACTGTATGCAAGATGCTTGTCAGTAACAAAATGTGTGTGTGTGTGCGTGTGCGCATGTGTGCGTGCGTGTGCGCGTGAGTGCGTGTGCGTGTGAGTGTGTGCGCATGAGTGTGTGTGCGCATGAGTGTGTGTGCTTGTGTGTGTGCGCGTGTGTGTGCTAGTGTGTGTATGCTTGTGTGTGTAGGCGCGTGTGTGAGTGTGCGTGTGTGTGTACGTGAGCGTGTATGCGCGTGTGTGTGCGTGTGTATGGCCGCGTGTGTGCGTGTGTATGCATGTGCGTGTGTGTGCGTATGCGCGTGAGTGCGTGTGTGTGCGTGTGCATGTGCGTGTGCATGCGCGTGTGTGTGCGTGTGTGTGCATGTGTGTGTACACGTGTGCGTGTGTATGTGCGTGTGTGTGTGGTACCATGATGCTCGACATCTCAAGTATTCTTATAGAAGCAAGTAAGCTCTTTAATAATGTATAATATTAAAAGTAAAATCAAAATCGGAGATGCTTGTCATGTTGTTACTTCATAAACTTATTCCCATAGCTCGACTGGATACGTCAACTGTATAGAGTTCACCGCTTCACGTATAAATTATTTTTCTTCGTAAGTACTTGGAGAGACACGCAAACATATTAGATACAAGACATGTGTTTCTTGCTAACTAAGTGGAGGTGTTGGTACTAGAACCTAGTTAAACTATCATAATGGTGACGAGAATCACTTCGGTTGTTTACAAATGTACGTTACCATATAACAAATTTCCACAAGAAAAAAAAGTTAAAGAATAATTATTTTGTCAGATGGCTCAACTCTGGTTGAGTCTTCAATCATCGATAAATAGTGCTGAAATATTATTGCACATATCTGGAAGCTCTTATTTGCAACTGTGCGAGATAATTGTTTTATAAACTTACTAAAACTATTTCCATGCACAATACATACTTACATGTCGAGTGCGTTCCCCACAACTGATACTGTAAGCGTTCGACAACATCTGAACATGTATTTTTGCTTCATAAATTAGTCAATAAACTCAAGTATGGTGTGCGTCCAGTTCACGGTTCTCGTTATCTCTATCGGGGAAAATCTCTGCCGATGTCCTTCTTAATAAAGTTGTGTGCAACTTCGCTTGTTTGTGGTGCTTCCGCATGTTCTAAGCCTTCTCTTGCCTGCATGATCCTAGTATTCTGATGTTGTTATACCAATCGATGTTCGAAGACTTTTGGATGGATATGTAGGTGACCAGGGATATAAAGAAACTGTAGTAGCCGCAGTCGCTCAGTTGTTATTCAGCCTCTAAAGTGTAAACATATCCTCTTGCAGTGAAGATGGACAACATGCAGCGAAGTTGTTCTTATTGCAGGAATTAGTTTACGAAGATCAGAAACATACGTCAGCATGAAGAAGGTTGTCTTCAGAATGTGAATCGTGTTGTGTACCATTGTGAAAAATGTAACACTCAGTTTGGACGTCGCAGAAACTTAAAAAGGCATCAGAGTACATGTAAAGGCATCAATTCTCTACCTGTCCTGCAGTATCTGAAGAAAAGTTATTCCATACCATTGGCGAAGACTTCCATGAAAAAATCAAGAGGACCGACATATACTACTAGACACTCTTGCAACTACTGCGATCAGACGTTCGTATATGCTCACGATGCAAAGCGACATGGAATTAGCAAATGCAAGATGAACCCTTCCCTTACTGCATATCGTTGTGATAAGTGTCAACGAGTGTTTGCACGCACTGACAATCTACATAGGCATAAGAAAATATGTACTACTAAGCATGACAATGTGATGCCTTGCGATGTAACTGAAACTAGCACTTCGGTGAATGCGGACGTAAGTGCTGTGTCAAGATATTCATGCCGATACTGTGACAAGGCTTTCAGTAAAAATTGCAATGTACGACGACATGAGAGAACATGTACGAAGAAGACAGTACGTGCCGCCACGGGACTCTGCAGCTTGACTCTGGGATGTTACAAGTGCGGTCGCCAGTTTCATACACGAGACAGTCAAGACGGATTCTGCTACAGTGAATACAACAAGCATGTAAAAATGTGTAAAGCTAAGGCTCTTACCCGTGTACATGCATCAAACTTGCCAAATGCTAATGGATTTGCATTGAAGGAATCTGCTTTTCGGGGTACTATGAAGACATACATTGCAGAAAATATATTCGAAAGTACGGAAAACATTTGCTCATTTCTTGACAATATAAAAGCAAATCTAATACGTCAACTTACGGCAGAAATGGAAAACAATGGTTCTTTGAAATATAATATATGGTTAGAGTGTGATTACACTAAACCTGAGTCACGTCCGAACGAACAGTGCAAGAAAGCTTTCAATACAACAAACGTACCTCTCTATAATTTAGATGACATCGAAAGCAGCATTGAATATACAGAAAATCTGTCGTGAGGAAGAAGAAATGTCTATGAAGGGGTCAGGTTGGACACTAGCTGCCGTCAACCATCTACAACTGAGAACAAATGTGTTAGATCCACTACAGATCTCGTGCAAAAAGTTTCAAGGTACCCTACGCGGTTTGAGTCTGCAACCATCGAGTTACTGTATCATGTATGTGAAAATAATAAATTTATGAAATAAACAATTTTAATTAACTGATAAAACTGTTATTTAAATGTACAATCCCCTTCCTCGTGGATGAATTATCAGTCACGTTCCCCTGTCCCAGCTAGGGAAGGTAAGTATTAATTCGCTGTACCTGTGCGAAGCCGTTCAGTCGGGCGTTTGCCGTCGACGGAGATACACGTCTCGTCTCCTGCCTACGTGGATCGCTGATCATTGATCGCAAACTGTAAGTACTAACAATCATTACAATTACCGCAACAGAGTTGTCATTCAAATGATGTAATGGTCAGATCACACTCCTCTCCAGTAAAAGCGATCTGAGTTCGATCCTTCGTCAGGGACTGGTCCCCCAAAATTTTTGACATGGGCTGGTTGGATGGTTTTCTCGGGATACTTACGTTTCGGCTGGTCCTGTTAATTTCAACAAATCGTCATTGTAGTAGTAGGGTCTAATTACACACAATCCTTCGATAGATGCTTATGGCTGTCCCCTGGCTACAAGTCTGCATGTAGGGGTAGGATACAGGTACCCTTCCTAAACAATATTAATTTATTTTACTGCCTAGCACATGCATTACTTCCCCATTTGTTGTCTTACGCGGTGTAGGTGAACGAGAATCTTATTCCTTGTGGAAATGTAAGCGGGGAACTAGCACGACGAGTCGTCGTCAATATATTTGCAGTGCACTGCAAAAGTAATACGAATATTCTAGTCAGTTTTATCCCTGAAGAATGATTTAGCATGGTCTAGACAAGATGCCAACTACCGTAAGAATGACAGTGCATACCAATAATATGAATATTCTTGTCAATTAAATCTCTGAAGAATTGGAGAGCCTTCTAGAAAGCAATATGACGACTGCCCCTAGAATGATGGACCATGAGAAAATATACGAATATTCTAGTCAGTTAAATCTCCGAAGATTGAAAGAGTATAACCATCTAGAAGGTAAGATGGTTTTATAATTGTTATACATAAAAATACATAAAGAATTTTCTAGTCTAAACCCGAAGGAATGATAGAGCAATACCTTTCAGAAGGCAAGATGGCGACTGCTCCGGAATGATACCGCGTGAGAAAATAATACGAATGTTCTAGTCAATGAATGAAAGAGCATGACTATCTGGAAGACAAGATGGCGACTTCCATGGCCTAACGAATTTTCTAGACCAATTCACAGAAGGAATGATACAGTATGACCATCTAGAAGACAAGATGGCGACTGGCTCCCCAGAATGATAGAGCATTAAAAAGTAATGCGAATATTCTAGTCAAATCCTTGAAGAGTGATAGACTAGGCAAGATGGTGACCACAATAATAACTATACAACTTAAAAAATAATAAGAATATTCCAGTAATTTAATTCCCTGAAGTATGAGAGAGCATGACAATCTAGAAGACAAGATGGTGACCACCATGGCCTAACGAATATTCTAGACCAATTACCAGAAGTAATGATAGAGCATGACCTTCCAGAAGACAAGATGGTGACTGCCCCCAGAATGATAGTGCATGAATAAGTAATATTCTAGACAAGATGGTGACCACCATTAGAATTATACATCAAAATAATAAGAATACTCTAGTCATTTAAATCTAGAAGACAAGATGGCAACTGCCCCCAGAATGATAGAGCATGAAAAAGTAATACGAATATGCTAGACAGGATGACGACCAACATTATAATGATATATCAAAATAATAATAAGAATATTCCAGTCATTTAATTATAAAACACAAAATGGTGACTGCCATGACCTAACGAATGTTCTAGACCAATTCCCAGAAGAAATGATAGAGCATGACCTTCCAGAAGATAATATGGCGACTGCCCCAGAATAATAGAGCATGAAAAAGTAATACGAATATGCTAGACAAGATGGCGACCACCATTAGAATGATATATGAAAATAATAAGAATATTCTAGTCATTTAAATCTAGAATACAAGATGGCGACTGCCATGGCCTAACGAATATTCTAGACCAATTCCTAGAAGGAATGATAGAGCATGACCTTCCAGAAGACAAGATGGCGATCGTCCCCAGAATGATAGAGCATGAAAAAGTAATACGAATATGCTAGACAAGATGGCGACCACCATTAGAATGATATATCAAAATAATAAGAATATTCTAGTCATTTTAATCTAGAAGACAAGATGGCCACATTCATGGCCTAATGAATGTTCTTGACCAATTCCCGGAAGGAATGATAGAGCATGACCTTCCGTAAGACAAGATGGCCGCGTCGACAAAATGGCGGCTCCCTGTGACAGCCTTGAGCTGACTCGCGAAATTGAGTCAGTTTGCCGCTTTAAGCAGCCGGAGGGTCAAGGTCGATTTTGGGTCATTGACCCGGTGGTTGGAGGGAAATTTGGGAAATTTTGAGGGAAAAAAGGGAAATTTTGTGTCAAAATGAGCCAATTTTAAGGGAAAAAGGGAAATTTTGAGGGAAAAAAGGGAAACTTTGAAGGAAGTTCCAAGATGGCGGCCGAGGCACCGAGCACCGACGCCCCGCGCCACTAAAGTGCACCTACCAAACCCTACTACTAATAAATGACAGATTACTAACTAAGTCCGATTTATAAGCATACTTTGAGGTCTTTTTGGCACAATAAAATGCAACAACAAATTCGCGGTAATAGCCACCCTTCGCAACGATATGACGCATTTCGCCCTTTATCCTACGTTTTGTTAAATTAATAAAAACTTCTTGCGATTGGAGACAAAACTGGGGAATTTTAATCATAAGCAGGCTGTTTATTTACTTTTTTTATGCAAATATCGTAATTATCCTTACAAGCATATTTTACCATCGTTTTAGTATCATTTGAAAAAGATGCATCAAATAAGATCGGCCAACTTTCTGGCTCTGTAAAAATCAAATCCACAGTTGTAAGTATAATGAACAAGTAATTATAATTGTCTATAATTTTAGTATAACTTGAATTCCCGCTAGATTGTTTAGACAAAATATGGTTTTAATAATGCCCATACATGGAAAGATAAACGCAATTATCAGTCTTATTTTAGTAACAAACCACTGATTACATTTTATCACCTAAGTGTAAAATTAATTTTGCGGTAGTTATTTAGAGAATGCAAATACCTCTTTTTCCAGAGATGTGAGATACGTGATGCTAACGGCCTTGAATAAGCAAAAAATATTTTTACATTTGTAGAGGTAAACGGTCACCTAGACAAAAGTTCTTCTGAAACAAGAATATTTTCATTCAAATTTGTGTGCTTGTCTCATTGCGGCCAAAACTTAATGAAAGAGAATGCAAAATAGTATTTTTTAAGAGTAATTATTGGAGCAGGGTGGCGCTTACAGTGGCTGGACTGTGCAAACCGAAAATGACCGCATCGTTGACACATCGTACGTAGCGCGCCGCTCACAAAGGCTGCCTGCCTGCTGGAATCACCGAGCAGAACAGATAAATCAACAAGTTTGGTGCTAAAAGCAAAATACGAGGCTTTTTACCTGCATTTTATTTCCTTCTCCTGCCTCTCTCCCCCTTACTGCAGATATTCTTCAATTTCATTCGTAGCTTAAAAAAGAAAACAACCTACTTTTTGAGGATAGGAAAAATAAAATAGAGGGAGAGAAATTTCAGGAAGGCTGCTGGTGATTTCAGCCTGAACTGATGTAGTTTTCTATGTAACGAATTAAATAACGACATAAATTTTTCTTAGGTGTTAAAAACTTTCCTAGAAGTGCATTTCAGTGTGCTATCATATTTTAAATTTTGAACTTGCAAATAATATCAGTTTAGTATAGAATCTTGCTATTAACTGAAAGTGAATTTTATTAATGTAAAGTCATATGGGCTACGTGCGTACATTGATAAGTCATTTATTCTGTGTATTTCAGCTGTTAGAGTATTGTAAGATTAAGATATAATTGTTTACTAAATACAAGTTTAGTTTGAAACCAAATTTAGCTAATAAATTGAGTTACTGTGTATACGAAAGCAATATTATATGCAAGTGTTAACCTTAGTTTCTTTAGCTGTTTTCTTTATGGTGAAGTGAAATAACCGACAGAATAAATAGGAAACGATTGTTCACACTTTCGATTTGAGGCCTACTTAAAAACCAAATGAAATTAATAAAACGTTTTTCATGAAATAACCACAACATTTATAAGCGATCTTTTATATCATTTTCGTTAATTTTTTCAGTTCTGCAGGGCCTATTATCCTATATTCCCAGTAACTCTTACAGTTTTATATAACAATTATTTTATGAGTTTTTTCGGATAACTTAATTCAAAGTATTCATAGAGGGTACTGGAACTTAATATCAGAAGTGCATGGATTTATGTTGTGTTAAGATTTCATTTGGTTTAATGTGAAAGCCAGCTACAAATTCGTAAATATACAACACGTGGCAGTTTCGAAAACAGGTATGTCAAACTAAAAAAAAAAATAATTAAAAATTGTAAATATTTTCTGCTCATAAATGTGACAGTACAGAAAAGGAAACGGAAATGAAAATTTATACGTATTGTGTATTAAACGCAAAAAAATACACACTTGTAGCCTTTCTAATTATATATCTAACTCGAGTCTTTGTGTAATCCCAACATTGGATGAGAATATATTGATTTATATTATTTAACCATCTGAATAACTTTTCGTGAAGTTATATGCTTAGTAGGTTAAACCAGTTTATGCTGATAGGTATGTTTAATCTTGTACGTAGGCTTGAGTGATATTAACTTGTTTATCTTTATTTAATACTGTTCAAGTATTACATTCCAATCTTATAAAATACCTGTTTAACGTTTATTTTCGCGTATATGATGAATATTTAATTTCGCAGTTTTATTGACAGTATCGTAACAAATTTAATAGAATTTACCTTAATCAAAAAAGTGAACGGATTGTAACAGAACCAGTAAAAACGCATTATCATAAATACGTTTAAAGCATCAGTATTATTCCATGGTAACCTTACTCTTATCAAAGAAGTTCGATAAAAGCTAGTTTAATTAAATACTTTGCTTGTTTTTGCTACGTTAAACACATAATAGTTCTGACGGAAAACAATAAAGTCACGTGTGTATTTAGGCTAATTAGTAATTCAGCTTTCGGAACAAATGTTCTTAATATCTATGACTTGTACATGAGCTAATAAATAGTTTCTAAAATATAATAAGAATCAGATACCAATTGATTGAAGATGTTAGTTGTGTGTCACATAAGTACATGTGCTCGAATAGAGGGAGGTTTTTATTCGTACGTTTCTACAATTCGTAATGGCTAAACATAGACGTCAGTCTGAAGTACAGTAAAGTAGCAGAAAATGTAATAAAACGACACATTCCGACCAAACACATTTTATTTTGTTTATTTTTCCTGATTTTTCGGAGCTAGTCTTTCACTGAACTACACTACGCTAAGAACAGCATGTCTCGGTGAAGTGAAGTTTATTTAATCCGTAGGTAATTAGTGAACCCAATTTACTAAATATCACTCACTTCTTTGTCATCATAGCGGAGGCAACAAACAATAATAACGATAATAAGAAGTTGTACCTTGTTAAGATGCGTGTGGAAAAATTTGCATACGTTTCAAAATATTAAAGTAATCCATAATGTAATTTCATTCACTGGTAAAACTATCGCATTGTATAAATAATAAGAATTACTAATCATAAGCAGTTATAACTCGAATTCGAAAAGGTTAAAAATAATATATATTACCCAATAATAGCAATAATTCCTTAAATATGAACTAAACGGTAATCCTATCTCCCAATTTTTTTAAGCTCTCTTACCAATGCATAGTTGGCATTAAAATTCAATATTGTCAAGTAAAAAATACCGAAATCACTACTGTTTAGCTTCTGATTCCTTCGAACGAAAATAGTGACGAATATAAGAGACGATAACTAAAGTACAAGAAAATCGTCATACTTTCAATTTACTCAAGAAATCGTAAAGATTTACTGAGATGTAACACAGGAGTTTTGCGAGAACAAGTTATTTACTACAGCATGTGTTTTTCTATGTGACCGCTACGCGCAACTGGAATGCGAGTCATCGTTTCTCCGATTCTGACCGCATGTATTCGGGATTGTTTGTTTTACTTATCTTTCATTCACATCGAACGCAAGTTTCTACATCCCTCAACAAACAACAAATTGATCCTAAAGGCCCCTGCCAAGAAAATTATTTTCTAACATTACGAAAATAAATCATTCCGGAGGTAAGTGCTCGTCAGGTGAGGGCACATTGATAGGGCCCGGTAGTTTTCGCGAAAAGATTTTTGCATCACTTTGTTTCAGTGCCTTACGTGCACACCTGCATCTCTGCTTTGTGGTCAGTGATTGGATGCCTTAACACCCAGCGTGTGGAGGTTAAACCCGCAAATCACAGACGTGATGTGTCGCAGTTATCCGTGTACTGATTGGCACAGTCAAATAAATAATGACTCGGCACAAAAACATTCTGCAAATAATCACGAAGTTGAGGTGCAGGTGTATACGTAAGACACTGAAACAAAATGGGGCAAAAATCTTTTCGCGATAACTGCCGGACCCTACACATTGAGTATATGATTGCGAATACCTTTGGTATTTACTGTAGACCATTACTACCTTTACTACATATCTGCATAATTGTTGTAATTATTAGAACCACGATTTTATGGCGAAAAGATTTTTGCACCATTTGGTTTCAATGCCTTATGTTCACATCTGCAACTGTGTTTCACGTTCAGTGATTGGACGTTTTAACTGTCGCTTGTCTTGAGGTTCTGCTGACAAATCATATACGTATTGCGTCACAATAGCCTCGTTGTTATTGGTGCATCAAATGAGGGACGTGTCTGAGCAAAGACACGCTAACAGTAGCAGGGAAGCAGAGCTGCCGAGGTGCACGCGAGACAATGAAACAAAATATTGCAAAAATCTTCTCGCGACAAAATCGTGGCTCTAATAATTATTCGTGGAGTATTGCGTATTGAAGTGTACTAGCACTGCCTAACATTCCATGTGTAACTTTACGATGCACAATTCACTGCCTTCACAGTACTAATGTGTAGCTGGTGCGTCTAACATAGGTATACTCTAGGTGCATGGAGCCACTGAGGCCTTACAGCCCAATGACAAAGCGTAGAACTGAGCCATGACAATACACAATTCTGAGTTGGCTGTGTAATCATCAGACTGATAAGGATATGCATTCTCTCCTTGCAGTACAGTTATAAAAGTAAGCAACCATCCCATCAAAGAACAATGTAATCCTCCTTCAATTGTGCATATATTACAGAGAAATATGCTAGCCACATTTTAAAACTATACAAAACAAACTCCTTTCGGCTTTATGAAGTTCCTGTACGTGAAATAAAATACGTCATTTTTCATGTAATAACAATTTTTCTTTTATTTTCTATTTATTTCCCTCGAAGGGTATATTTCCGGATAGATTTGTGTGTGCAAAAATGTCATTCTGACTCACAATGCATGGTTGTAAAAATAACATCGGCAACTTAAGTCCCGTTACCATATTAACAGTTTTGTCAAAATTACTAGAAACAATATTACGCAAAAAACTTACTGAACACCTTATAAAAACAATTTTTAATCAGCTAGCCAATTTTGTTTCTTAAAAAAATCCACTCAACAAGTGGTATTCAGTTTCATTAATAAATATATATATATAGGCTCTTGCTAATTTATATGCTGTAAATATTTTCACCAGACATATCTGAAGCTTTTGACCGTGTCAACCACAGTATACTTTAAAATGTCAAAGAACACTATGGTATTTTTGACGAAGAAAATATAATGATCAGATCCAACCTAACAAATAGAACACAAGTGAATAGCGTAACCCAAAACAACAATAAAAGTTATTGAATTGACTATAGATCAAACAAAACAAACTTTTGGTGCACCTCAAGGCAGAATCCTGGGACCAATGCCGTTTCTTATATTTATAAATAATTTCCCCTCCTGCTTTGGTTCTTCTGTTACGTTTTCTGGTGACACATCGGCCCTTGTTACAAAATATAATTTAGATTTGCTATTCGACAACATGAAAAAGTCATTCATGAAATGAACACCTGGTTTTCGGGAAATAAATTGACATTAAACACATGATACGTTCTGTCACCAAAAATTATTCCCATCTGTATGACCTAGGCGTTAGTAAACCTATTATGATTGTAGAGGAAGAGGTAACGGTAACAGAAACAACAGAGCTGCTAGGATTAAATATAGATGAAAACTTAAAATGGGAAGAATATGCTCTATAGAAGCTGTCCTGTCTCTATATTAGTCAAATGTTCAATATATTCTACAATATGGTGTTATTTTGTGGGCCCAGTCCAGCAAGCATACGAAAATATTTAAACTACAAAAGAAAATTATAAGAATCATATACATCTGGCATAAAAATTCCAACAACATGCAAGGGTTACTTTTTCAAAAGTACACATATTAACACTGTCTTTCCTTTGTATAACTTATATCATATAATACTCTTCACCAACAAAAATATAACTTACACTGCAAACAGTGAAATCCGTAACTACAATACCCAAAGTCACAATAACAACGTCAATGGGGGCCGCGGCGGCCACGTAGTCAGACCAATCGTCTTCCACCAAGGGGTTCGATCCCGGCGGAGTCGGTCCCCGGATTTTCGAATAGGGCCGGAGGGATTCCTCGGGGATCTCCCGTTTTCCCTTTCCTTCCCATGCCTCCCTAACATAGGGCTTTATTTCATGTCATACTTCGGGATACACATATTGCTTGCGAGCTCCCACACATAAAATCTGCATTCAGGGTGCGATACCCCAGCCCTCTTATCACCCTCGTGCAGTACATATATTTTATTTTAACAACTGTGTTATCCGAAAAAGTGGCGGAAAACTATCAAATAACCTACATCAGACTTTGAAAAAAATTTGAAATTTGTATAAGCCTGAACTACGCAGCCGATCTGCAATTTATGCATCGTACATTGTATCTACTGTGTTGTGTTCGAAATTCACTACATTTTACTCACTATGTCGTATAATGTATTTACTTTGTTTTAGTATTTGTACTGTGTTGTTTATTGTATTAACTGTACATGTTATATACTGTCTTCTGTACTCGGTATAAACTGTATTTAATCTTTGTAGTATGGCTACTATCCTGTTAATTGCATTCACTGTCTTCCGTACATTGTATATACCATATTTACAGGTTGTAACATATTTTGTGTTGTTTATTGTATTAATTATCTATTGTTTTTACTGTATTTTTTAGGTCTAATAACAAATCATTTTCATAGAAAAAATAACTTTATAAGATGAGAATAGATAAATAACATAGAAAAGGACATCATTAGGAACCAGTAGGTTTCACGAAAATATTTTTGCACCACTTAAGAGTCAGTGCCTTACCTGCACATATGCAGCTCTGCTCCGTGTTCAATAATGGGATGTCTTTAACTCACAGCGACTTGGGGGATTCACCCGCAATAATATGACGTGTTATAAAAGTTGTTGCTGAAATAAAAAGGAGAGCTCAAATTTATTTTTGTCCTAGATTACTATCTGCTACACCAGCTCCTACTCCTGAATCATCTAAAGTTCGTTCTTCCTCTTTAGTAACTTATTGTGTATATTTGCTTATTCGTTTTCATCTTTATATGTTTATAGTATAATTATTAATTATTTTATTTTTAAATTACTATATTTATATCATGTTTGGAAACTAATTTTAAATTAGACCTTAAAAAGATTATTGCGTTATCGAAATTTTAAACTGGGGTTAGTAATGTAAATTTTATCTTGTGGTTATATATATATATATATATATATATATATATATATATAGCTTATATTTATTTATAGACTCATGCTTTGTTTAAGGCATTTTTGCTTATATGTTCTGGTGCTGTCGTTCATTCATTAAGGATTGTCACGATATTCGAAATTTAGGTAATCGTTTTGTTCAAATGCTTTAACTTGTATTTGTTTATTTTCTCTATTATTTTTTCACTGGTTTTACAGTTATAAATAGAAATATTTGAATTTATTATTTAATGATTGAGATGTTTCATCAATATAAAGATAATATATACAACGTTAAAAATCACAATGTAACGTGAAATTAGTAATGAAATTGAAATACACTTGTCCATTAATAAAACCAACATATACAAAAATAGTAATTACAAACAACCAACATATTAACTGCTTTAATAAGATGATTACTGATAACATCAAAATAATTTAAATAAATTAAACGAGGATGAAAAATTTAATAACAGATAACCAATTTATGGGTTAAAAAAATTACTACAAATAGCTAATTCGTGAAGTGGTTAAATATAGACAATGACTGGTATCAAACCATAATAATTAAAACAAATTAAAAGACTATGAAAAACATACCTACTACCAGCTGCAAATTACCACTAAGCACAGCTATAGGATCACACGTAAGGCATTGAAACAAAGTGATGCTCAAATAGTCTGGCGTTAACTAACGGCCCCTAGTCACCATCTAAAATACCTATTACATCTTCGTCGCAATACAAAACATACTTGGTTATCTTCATCAGATCGTCTTAGTGTTCATGTGTATAGTTCCTAATTCCATGTCAATATTCTTGGGAAACAATCCTCGCGTGTAGAGGAACAAAAAGTGATTCGAACATAGGTCCATAAAAGCACCGTTTCTGCGCTACAATTGGCGTACATGACGTATGGTTGATAGCGCGCTGGCAGGATCATGTTGCTGTGTCACAGTTGTTCCTACTGTCTGTGTGTTAGTGGTGTAGTGTGTGGCATAGTAACATGTTATGTACTGCTGTAATGATGTCCCACAACATGATCCTACCCGCACGCTATCAACCATACGTCATGTATTGCTAACTGTAGCGCAGAAACTGTGCGTTTTCGGACCTAAGTTCATATAACACTTTTTATTCCTCTACACGTGAGGATTGTTTCCCTAGAATATTGACATGGAATTTTGCAACATCCTGTATGCATACTCATACATGTAAGAGGAACAAATGTTTATGTATTACGTGAGTACACTGCCACGTATTGTATTTGTATTTTTATTTCGACTATTTTAACTTAATTAAACTATTATCCATGATTCTGGTTTCTTAATCGGTAATATGTTGGTTTTATTTCAGTCAGAGTTCACTACTATTCTTAAAATGTAAGACAAGTAAGAAATTATATGTTGCAGCTTATTGTGCTTAATTCCTCACCGTGGCTACCAATCGCGACGCCTATCTGTATAGGTATATATCAATTAGCTACTTGGTAAACAAATTTCATTAAAAAATATGTCAATCAGGTCAGTTTGTGCTGCTGCGAATAATGTAACATATTCATAATTAACTGTTTCACTGGATGTATTCACAGAAAAACTGTGAGAACATTAATAAAAGCATGTCATGCTTTATATAATTGGCCAGACGTCGCGTAACATTTTTTGGCCACATAACGAGAATATTAATTTTTATAACAATAGTTTACTCACAAGAATTTTTTCCTAAGAAATTTTTTGGAGTACCCCAAAACTTACAAGTACAGGCTACGACAGAAACTTGGACATATTGCTGAGGCAGACTCAGCGTGCGTAATTTAGGTTGGAATAGACATAGTTACCTTCTGAGTGGACATCTCTCAAACATCGCTCTCTATGACGATGCTACTGTCGACGACGTATGTAATTATAGCTGCACTTGAGACAAACATCAAGGCAAACAGGAGACATCCATAGCGGCAGTTACTGACCTTAGCAAGTTATATTCTTATGGACTTGTAAGAATGACTCGCAATCCATTGAGAGCACTCGGAAAACGCAGCATGTTGCAGTGTTGGTTCGTTTGAGAGGTTGGAGTGTTGAGAAACAGCGACGTTCTCTTTCAGGCGTGCCGAAACCTCAGAGTAATACAGTTACAATCTCTAACCACGTAATTAACAACTGCTCGTTGTTTTATCCCAAAATGCTGCCATAATTTAAGTCGTTTAGCCAACTGTAAACAAAACAAGTTTTCGAAACTCCTTTAAGACAGTCATTAAATTACGACAGCGTGATACGCAAATTCAATAGTATCTCTTCTCACCAGAACAAAGGCATTTATTCAAAAAAAGCCTTTAATATAATTTTGTTACAGATTACTTCACGCGCCTTTTTTGTGTTAATGTGTAGCATGACACCAAGATTAAACTACGTCGGTATTTTGTTAGCCAACGCTAAGCTTCGCAGATAACGGGCAGGCAACAAGTCGTTTCGTGTTCTCATTGCGTATTTCCAGAGAGAGTTTCAGCGTAAACTAAACGCGTGCATTATGGCTGATGGCGTTCCATAAACAAGAAAATACACGAAAAGTAAAACTTAACATCGTGTCTATAATTCCATTGAATAACAAAACATATATGGATTTACAGTAACTATACAGTTGCCCTTTATATAAATAGTAAAATTTCAACCAATTGTATATGAGACTATCGCCATGATATTAAGAGAAGTTTTCGCCTGGTGCATGGACGGTATAGTAGCGTGTCACGCGTATTTTTTTATGCGAATCAGCTTAACTTGTCAATATTGCGTTTATCTACGAAAATACCACATCTTTGAAAGTAGGCTTCTGTATGCACTTTAACAAAAATAGTTGTAATAAACTCAGTAACAAAAAAAAAATTATGTGCAATTGACAAGAATTTTACACTTAATATACAGTAATACTGCTGTAGTAGTATTTTTCAGAGTAGTTATTTGTGAATATTAACAGACATTTTAATGTAATATTTTTTTTTAAATAACTTATTTCCATTTGTTATAACTACGACAAATGGTTTGCAGTGTTGATTGTGACTACAGCTTAGAGCAACGTGATCGGATGTATAATCCTACTGGTGGAGATCGCCATGTGAAGCTCGGTGGGACCTATTCTAAGTTAAATATTTTTACGAAATATTTCCCAATTTTACACTCTGCATATACAATTTGTTTATATATATATATATATATATATATATATATATATATATATATATATGTATATATTTATTTATTTATTACGTTACTTTCTTATGTAAATAAATAAACATATATACATACATTCGAATGGGACCTCAGTGTTAGCGAAATTTCCTTGCAGTCTCTTTTTTTTAAATCAAAGGCGTTTATAGTAATATAGTTTTTATGTTTAATAAGAGCGAGACAGACAAAGACAGGTGGAGGTGCAGCCCATACAAGTGAAGAGGTTATTAATAAAGTGGTTGGTATCTTAACTGACTGCACACAACCAGAAGAACAGAGCATGAGAAACCGGAAATCTGAACGCAGTAATCCTTGCATCTTGTTCATCAGTATGAGATTAGGTTGTAAAACTACGAAATATTAATTTATTATTGCGAAATTTATGTTTGTGCGAGTCTTAATTAGTAACATACAAAATTTTTAAATCCAAAATAATTTTACTGTGCCGTGCTCTCCATTTTCCGCGTTTAGAAGCGTTTCTCTAAGTGACGTTTAGCTGTTGAAGTATCCAGAACTGTTTCCGGATTAATTAATGCTTGTCTTCAAATTAATTCTGTTGCTCAGGAATCCGTGACTGAAACCATTCCTCCTTTTTCAAGTGACACCATTTCCTGCGTCCAGAAAAACAAAGGCGTGCATACTAACTATGGGAAAATGTCGTTTTAAAAGCGGTTAGTGATTATAGCTAATTGAAGGAAACTAACCAAATTATTTAAATGTTTAACATATTGTAACTTAAATAAACTTATGTGAATCGTATGAAACTAAGTAAATTTTAACAATTCTTCTTTTATTCATAACTTCAGCAGCATTGCGAATCCAAATACAATACGTTGAATGAAAAAAAATATATATTTATTTATCAAAATACATTGGCATATAACAATCGATCTATTTGGACGTAAGCAGTACAAAAATTCGTACAAGTATTTATTAATAAAAGTCGTAAAACATTAATTTTAGATGTAAAGCATACTTTGTATACTATTTCTACAGGAAAATTTAGATTATAAATTTTAAAAAAAATTCATCATTGTGGCTAAGATGAGCTAAGATAGCCAACTTGCAGTCCATATGTACCTGCAAGAAACGCTGTAAAATTAAAATATTTCACAGTTTCAATCCAATCCAAATAAGTTAGAGGAGGTTAATCGTGTTTAGGTTCGTCAGATTACATGCAATATCGAATAAAACTGGTTTTAGTCTAACTTCACAATTAGTACGTGGCGCTTAGATAGCTGACATACGAATTGAACTTAGTATTTTCCAAAAAATACCCCAAGATACTTAAATAAATGTTAACGATCACATTCTTTTGTTTTCGAAGAAAATCTCTATGATCCTGCCACACCCGTGACGTACACTGTAAAAAATGTTACTAATATTACTCATCATATGTATGGTAATATTCCCCAACCTTGCGAGGGAAATCTGATTTCCGAATATGTGTGGAAATTTCCGCAAGGTAGTGTATTCGTCACACAAACCACTCGGAAGTTTCGCTCGCGCGTTATGTCAAATTGTCCTAGAGGACTTGCGCCAATATGTAATGAAAAATTACATTACCAGTTGAGTAACTTTCCTTGACACGGGTTGAGTAATTTTCCCTCACTTGTAGA
Organism: Medauroidea extradentata; assembly: GCA_003012365.1. NCBI lineage: Eukaryota > Metazoa > Arthropoda > Insecta > Phasmatodea > Phasmatidae > Medauroidea > Medauroidea extradentata. Next base: position 139,912 of record PNEQ01121136.1, read on the forward strand.
GGTAATTAGCTTCCATTACATGTAGAGTAAATTTACCTCATCTTTTTTTACAGTGTATCTAGAAGCTGGTATGACTTGCAAATCAATGCATGATATGCACTTCAAACTACACACTATAGTTTAAAAATATTACTATGTTATGATACATTTCAAATAAACGTATAGTTATCCTCATCCACGTTCCTTCAGCTTCCATAGAATTAAGGACCAAAACAGAATGTGCAACTCTAAATAACGATTCTAAGCGTACTCCAGGTTCTGAACTAATGATTCATCAAATTAGAGCGTTTAATTTTTACAAATAGATACATCAAGTTACAAACGTGTACAAACAGAAGTCACGTAGCTACTAATGCATTTTATTTTAATCAAAAATCTTTCATTGCCAATCATCCGAGCCCAAGAGATATTTTATTTATTTAGGAAAGTTGTGTCAGTAATTGTTTGGTGAACACGACGTAGGTAGCTAAGCAAAAAGCACAATTTTACGAAAACCATCAGGAGGTGGTCAAATAGGGCTCTACGTAAATAATCATATTTCTTAAACTGTTCAAGAACTGCAACTGTTGTGTGACGCTAGCTCTGGACAAAACATGTGAGGTCAAAACATTTTGCCATACCACTGTAACTTTGGAGTCATAAAATAAGTTATTAGCTGTCATGACATAATTTCCCTCCTGGTTAATATAATGATACAATGCCGTTTGTATGATCTTTGAAAGAACTGTGCAATGGGAGTGCATGACTGGTTTTAGTTGCTTGGACATACTCCATTACGAAATGAATGATTGTCAAAGAAAACTAAACAAAAATTCTCATCAGTCGCACTCGTGTTCCTGAACCCTGTGTGCGTACCTGATGACAGGAACAGATTCCAGTTCTCGAAACGTTGTTACATTATCTGTCTGGAAAACTACTGTGTTTTGTTTTGTCTCATCATTGTGTCGTTTGTTGTTTTATTCTGTTTGTGACTGATACCTGTTGTATTTTGTTTCGTCTCGTCGTTGTGTCGCAAGTTAACTTTTTTTTTTAACTATTTTAATTTATTACCTGACTGTTGCTTGATTTATTTGACCCGATTCAATTTTTGAAATTTCATGTTGTGTATATATCCCGTTGACTCTGCTTATTCATGGTTTTCTATTTTTATTTAGTTTTCTTTGACAGGCATTAATTTCGCAATGGAGTATGTCCAAGCAACTAAATACAGTCAATGCCGTTTGTGCGGTGTTCATTTCGCCAAGACTGAAGGTATCAAAGAGTGTAAAAATTGGTGGCATCTTCAGATTAAGATGACTTCCAAGAACTTAGCACCAGAGGCAAAGCGTTCATTTAAATTGAGTCAATATAAACGTTTAATGTACACACAGGAGGAGAGAAGATATGTGACAGCCCATGGGAGTAATAACGTGTTAGCGCTCTACATATAAGAACTTTTAAAGACAGCGAATGTTTTTCTTCCTTGCCTAAATACAATATGTCGTTCACATTCCCACCAAGAAAAGGAAAGTTGAAGACCTTTTAAAAGTGGTATATAATGTTCCTCACCAGTACAAGCTTTTATGATATAATTTTGACCTAGCCAACAACAAAAATCCTGGATGAATATGATAGTAGCCTGAATGTGACACAATCAATGTGTTTGGGTAAATGAAGACAAAAATCATAGTACACGCCTACAATGGCAATGTTTCCATTAAGAGTAACAATATTTACGCATTTCGAAAGTCTTACATTATGTTCCTGATTTGTATGAACAGTTTTATGTTTAAATTTTTCCTAAACAATATTTTACTAGGTGAGGAAAAAATAGACGTAATGTGAAATTCAGTACTTATTCTTGAAATTAATATCACATTTTTTCTGAATACATATCTGTAAATTATTGACTGAGTTTGAGAGTGGCTTCACCTCACTGAGATTAATATGTAAAAGGTTCTATCAATTTTATTCCATGTAACTTTCAGTACATAAAGGATATCACAGTTTTTATATACATATTGTATTTCCCTACATACTAATAAATCAATGCGTGAATGTAGGATTTTCCATTCAACCCACCTCTTGGTCGCAAAACATTGTTTTCCCCATCAGACAGGTGATGTGAATTCTTGTCCATTTTATTTTCACCCCTTTAACTTATATTGCAACAAATTTAATCAATAACGATCACACAGTCGGACCAACTTATCTCATTAAAACAAAACATGATATTAATTCTTCGTTAAAGAATCCAAATTTGTTATTTGTAAAGGGACAGCAAATGTTCACGTTATGTTATTTCAACGAATGCAATCAATATGTAGCTACCCTGTATGTGTTCAGCGCAGCGTTGTAATTATAACTTTATAAAATAATTTATACATAAGTTTAACTGAATACATGCAAAACTTTATTCTGCCATAATACTGCGCCTTACATCTATCTACAGAAAACTTAGTTTCGCAAGGTTAGTACACGTGTTGATACTTCGAATTAGTTTTATCTTTCGAATGCTCTTCATTACTGTACCATTAGAATGGCCATGTGAAATATCTCTGTAGCGTGAAATTCGAATGCTGTAAGTTACAAGTGCAGTTTTCGGGAAGAAATACTTTTAAAAATATTGGCGTAGCTAGAAAATACCTCCTCTTACTATCATTATGCTATATACTGAATAATTTAAGGCAAGAGTCTGTGATCAACGCTATTGCTGTAAAACACACGACACATTCTTATTTTGGGGAAAAGGTATTTATTTATTTAAATGCCAGGATAAATGGAAGAATTTCTGAATTATAATGTAGCGGGGAAGCTATATACGGTAAAGGTAAAATTGTTTTTAAATATTAGCTAATTTGAAGTATAAGGCGAAGAATCAGGAGATGAAATGACGATAAAGTTAGTGTTCATAATATTTTTTTTTAATGAAGACAACGGTGGTTTCATCCAAAGTCTACCGCATCTCACCAACGATCTGATATTAACAACGGTTTCTAAGAAGACATGATATTGATTGACTCGGCCATTATCATAGAGTCAGCGTTAATGAGAGAATAACTTAAGGTACAGTTTTATTGAGTTTCAATTGTGTGCTGCAAGGATCAGGTTGGATACCTATTGTTATACATATAAGAATAATTAATATATTAATATAGGATGTTTATTTTGAACAGTCTGCCTATACTAAACTTTTTTTAGTTTCCTGCTGGCTGTGTTGCAACGGCATGCGTTTAGTTTTCCGACAACACATTTTAATGCGTGACAGCAAGTTGGAACTAACATTGTGAAAATTTTTATGAGTGAAGCCACGTTTGAGTCGGTACTTCCAATATGCTAGATAGCGTCACATTATTTAGCGGGCGTCAAAAATGTCTGATATCGTAAAACAGTGAGTTATATACAGCTGAAACAATAATATCTTATTTGTTAACTAGCTGTTGCTGCTCAATAAACAAACAAAAATGTTACAATTTGCTGACAACAAAAATTTTATATTCAACAAGACGATGGCCAACCCCTTTTATTTGAATACGAGTAGTGGTATTAATACCAATTTACTCTCAGATTAATGTTCCCGATATCATGTCTAATTAATTTATAAGTTGAGATTTAATTCACTTTCTTTCTCCTATTTGGTTGAAATGGCACTTATTAGTGATAAACTTATCCGCAAATAAAAGTAAGTGAGTATGTGGTTTTCATATATGAATCTCATTTTTATAGTATCACATTACTTGTAATTAGCAGAGGCTCTATCCCCCCACGCCTTCCTCCCCTCCCCGGTAAAATCTATTTTATCGGCCACTGGTGTGTATCCAGACCCAATATTGTGCTAAATCCTACTGATACGAGGCCCAACTTGTAGGCTATTGTTCCAAAACGAATGCCCGTGCCGTCTTGTGTTGAAATTATTTAAGTATATTCACTTGACGTTCACTTTTATTTGATTTACATCACTCTTGGGCGCTTAAATTTTTTTGTCTGTGAATTTATTAGAATGCACGCATACTATTAAAATGTAACTAGTCACCTGTCGAGATTCTATTTTTCATTTTTGTACGTATCTCTGTTATTTGTTTAACTGAGAAGGAATCGTTAATTGGAACTAACAAACACGAATGAAGTAACCATAGCTGTACATTTTTAAAGCGCTCTTTTTTTTTAAATTAGGAGTATTTTAAACGCGCAATTTCATTGATTGAATTCGTTTTTTTAAATTAAAATATTAACTAAGGGAAATATATAACTCTTAAGCATTTTTTTGTAATAAAAAGTTCGTATCGGAACACTGAAATTTGAACCTTACTTTAATCACAGTGAACCGGAAGTAATGCTGTTTCGCTTTATGAGCCTAAGTGAAATTTAAGGATGTATTGTTCCGATTTGCACGTCATGTTCGTTATACACATGAAAGCATTATTTTTTTAGGTAACGAGCATTTACGACATGAATATTAAGTGCACGAGTGTTATCTTTATCTTTATATCTCAGCCACACGCAACCGTACTCACCTCCCGTGAAACTAATGCGAACAACAAACACAGAGGATGTCGTCGGAATAATACAGTCTCTCTTGAACCAGCTCTCGTGGACTGCTTAAGAAATTAATAGAAACTCATAACGGGCGCGCCAGTGCAGTATAGTGCTGCCAACGAAGAGAACTAGAGAAAATACTGGAAACAGGAAGTATCAGTAATGCGCTTAATTGTGACGTTAAATAAACGAGAGGACTGGCTGCAGTATTCAGATGTGTACCAATGAAAAAGGGCGTGCGTATTTTTTATGGACACGCATTAATTGGCTCAAATGTGTGCAGCGTTTTTCTCCATGTAAAACGTCCTCGCTAGTGTATACATGGCAGTGAGTCAGTTATATTTAAGTACGGACAATTGCCCGTCATTACGTCATGTTATGGACAACAGGATAGGCCAGTCTTATGAGGCGATAAATGTGTTTCTACATGACGCGCAGTTTTAAGTGGTACGAATAATATTAATTACATTTACTTAACCACCAACGCGTCACTAAGACAATAATAATTGATATAGCATAAACATGTTCCACTGTATTTAATTGCAACAACCTTTCAAAGAAAGGAGACTAATTTGAAAACAGCAGAAATAAAATAATTTTAGCTTCTGCGATTTAATGCAACGCAATTTATCCTCACATTAATAAACCCTAGATTTTTTTTTAATTTAACATGACAATTAATGGCTAAAGAGTACACATTATTCGTTTCCATTCTGTCTGTAACTCTATATGCAATTCAAATTCCGTTCTTGTAATAATATGTTTGGAATTATTTTGAATGAATTTTTCTCGCTTTTATGCAACCGTATAAAAAGTTGCACTATGATTGCTTTTGTTTGTACTTTTCATGTTAATTAGACATACAACGCAGACAACATAAAATAATATTGAGCATCCACACCTGGCGTGTAATGTAAAATTGATTTGTTTTATTTAAGTGTAGCAATGCAATTTGTATGAGATGACAAGCGATACACAACTAATATTAATGCGACCCTTAGTAACTGAAAATATGCATGTCCTAGAAGACGAGTAAAAGTACAGCAAATATGGTCACTGCACCTTATGCCTTACTAGCTGTACGCATTTGTTCACCACCGATATTTGTAAAAACAGCATGTCTTCGCAACGTGACCATTTGCTCCCCTGTAACTCGGCAATCATTTCAACACGCACTACAATATTCAGATGTCCGCAAGAGAGAAATGCTTACGGTGGTCGCCCGGGTGAACTTATTTTGCCAGTTAAAATAGTCCTAGAAGTTCGCAGAGACAAGGACCACTCAACGAGCACATAACGCCTTATCCTAGCTTCTAGGTGCATCTATGAGTTTTTCTGTGTGGACCATGTGGTTTTATGATGTTCTAGAAGTCCCCAAAATAAAAAAAACTAACCTAAAATATTTATGCCATCCTATATTTCAAAATTGCGCACCTATAGCATTTACTCTACGTAAAGCAAAGCTTAAACTATGATGAAAAGATAAAATAGCAAATTTGGGATCAATCGATTTAGTAGTTCTCAGAGTATGACAAAAATATATTTCTCATTCAAGTTCTGCTGTTGTACACACAGGCGAACCAACAACATTAATATTAGAAAAATTAAAGACTGGACGTAAAAGTTCGAGATATCAAATTTGTTAAGGCCTTCAAAAGGTTGAATAGTTTCCCAAAAGAACGTTAGTAATGTTTTGCTATATTCCAAAATGACGTACCCACAACGATTGACTGTCACAATCAGTGCTTACGGAGCCGCGTTGTGCAACGGTATCACGTTTGACGGGCATTCGGGAGGACCTGGGTATGATCCCGGCTTCGGTCACTCTGATTTCGGTTTTTCATGGTTTCCTAAAATCGCTCCAGGCGAATGGAACTATACCAACCTGCACAGAGCCTGCGCAATACGACTTTCATGTTGAGAGTTCAGCTCTGGTTTTGCAGTACTTAAACTACAGCGTAATGAAGTATCAGTACTGACGTAAATATGTCGCGGGTTGAACGACCTGATGGCCGAAACCCACAGTCCTATGTACACACTGTCTTCAGATATTTGCTCATTGGTTTCTGCTCTACTGAGCAGACATCTGACAAGGTAGCGCAGCAGTCAGTGATTGTTTCTATTCAAGTCTACCATTGGCCCTCGATGAATAGTTTCAAAAGCAGTGACCGAATGATGAACGTAATTAACAAGTCCAGGGTTGTAATCGAACGTTTCCTCAAATTAAATCTCGTAATTGGATGGAGTTATGCAGAATAGAACCAATCCACAAATTACTAGAGCTGAGATATTCAAGGTCGAAGTCTACTGTGTCCATATAAACCTTGTAGAAACTGCTTTTTCTGGTCTCTTAATTTCATTCAAATATTATGGTTTAAAACCTGTTCTTTTTTTTAGGATATACTTCATACCATTTTCTTCTTTTGGAATGATTATCT